>VUQG01016699.1:81260-91748 GCA_015106755.1 Etia nguti | reverse complement strand
CCGCCCCACTCCTGCTAAACAGGTGAAAATAGATTTAAGAGCGACAGGACTTAGTGCTGCTGAGTCTTTGATTTTATTTATTTATTTGGTGTGTTTTACTTACATCTGTTTGAAAGAGTGAGTGTAAACACAAAACATTATTTTATTTTATATGCTGGAATATGCAGAAAATAGGTTTAAATGTTCAAGAATTTCTTCAAGTCAAAGACTGTTGCATATAATTTAATTTTTGCTTAATGCAGTGTGCATAAAATTAAAAGATTAAAACTCATACAACAATTTTTAAAAAGAGACTTTCCATTTGATTCAATTTTATATGATGGATTATGCAGAAAAAGTAGAATTGGGCTGAAAAGTCGATTGCTTTATTACGTATTCAGGTTGTGTATCATGTTTTTAAAAAGTAACTAAGTAGATAACTTAGATAAGTACATAATACAACCTTTGTACAACTTTTAAACTAAAATTCATTACACATATCTACGCAAAGCTAACTTTATTTACAGTGTGCTTTAGCTGATCTGTATCCAACTACGAAAGCTTGATGGAAACAGCTGTAACTATATTACCTGCTGATGTTTAATAAACTAACTGCAAATTAAATGTTTTTAAAGCAGCAGTAGCTCCATTTTTGTTATAGTATGTGTGAAAATATTTCAGCAAAAGTCAAAATAATACTAACATATTTACAGTTTATATTAAGATACTTAAGTTTCTAAAAGTATGTGATCAGTAGAGTTGATCCACAGCACAGCTGAAACGTGTGGAGTGTGCTCGCCAGGCAATCACAGGGAAAGAAAATCACATGGTATCTCCATATCACATGGTTCTCTTATTAAGATGGTCAGCTTATGTAGTGCATACTACTTTGTGGTGTATCATGTGATAAATTTGTTTTGTAGTTTCAGTTTTGGACAGTGCAACACTGAAATGGATAAAATGTCAACAAGACGGATGGATGGCAAACAATGTGAAAAAATCCTCTAATCACTCCATAGTAACCTAATGAGTAATTACAATGAAGCCAATTACAAGGAAGAAGCATCAAAAATAAATAGTAAACAGGGAAATACAGAAGGTGCAAAAAAACTTAGAGAAGACTATTAGCAATGCTAATGCCCAGTTAGCTGTTTAGAAATGCTAACTGTCAGCTAATTTCCAAGATTTAACTGCAGGCATAAAAATTAAGAGATGTATCACTTCCAGTTTTCAGTTTCCAGCTACTAATTTCACGGTTTTTTTTTTGGCAAAACTACAAATGACGGCATATTCAAACAAAAGTAAACTTTTCTTCAATGCTAAATATTATTTTCATAATAAAATAAATGATTAAAGTTTATAGTATTCCCAAAATTTGAGTAAGTTGCAGGATGTCCTCTCACTGAAACAGCTGAAGTAACTGAAAATAAAGTGCAAATAACTTTTACTGTACACCAAACAAAAGGATGTTCAACAGATTTAACAGATTATAACAAAGGTCATTTACTTACATTTACTTACAGAATTTTCCAGTATATTTATAATTTCACCAGATAAAAGGTCAGCCCCTTTCTGTTTTCTTGTCTCCATAATTTTTCCTTGTAACTGCTCTGATCCTTTTGGGTAGCTTTAACAGCTTTGCCTTTGTTACGTTCTTTAAATTGTCCATCTTCGGCTGGGTGAAGATTGTTTAAGTGTCTCATTAGGTCTGTTCTAGCACTTTGTGTTTTAACTCATAGTGAAGAGCTTCCACTCTAACAACCTGTTAGAATGTGCATGCAACCATTTGCCTGCACCACAGTGTGCATGTTGCATAATCTGACATAGATGAGGCTGACCAGCCGGTCACCAATCAGAGCCAAGAATACTGAAAATTGACTGATTTCAGTCCCTAGCTGGTCGATCAGCACATTGCTAATAAAAGCTAATAAAATGCTAATAACTTACACATACATAGTAAGATTATGTCCAAAAACTATTATGCATAATTACTTGATAAAAACTGAATTTCTGTGTAAAGAAACGCAGTTGAAATGGCAAAAATTTCTAGGTGATCTGGCACATTTCAGGTGTTCTAAATGTGAAGCAGTGAATGGTGTCTCTATCCTGCATTTTTAACAAATGTATCGAACACTGGTAACGTGTTCATACTATAATTGCTGTCAAGTTCAGCTGCGGGTGGGACCTGCTTCTTGACCTTTTCCAGATTATGTTATGTTTGGTCCTTTAAAAACAACAGAGGTCAGCTGCTGCTCCCAGGTCAAATTCCACTGATGAAATGATTCAGATGAGTTTCCAGATGTGCACTAATCTAAGGGCCCGTCTTCCACTATAACCTGAGGGATGGGAAGGGACATAGGCTTAGGACAGAAAAGGGCTATAAAACGACGCCAAGAAAAACTATAAACATAATTAATATGTGTTTGAATTTTGTTTCAATTTGGTGTCATTCTAAACAAAATTAAGATTTGCTTTATTTTTAAGAGTGCAATCTTACCACATTAAGCCATATAAAAGCTGATTTGACTTAGTAGATCCGCATGTCTGGATCAGTGAGGAAAGGCAGAAGTTGGGAAAAATGTGTCTAGACGGTACAATATGTCTGTGTTTGTGTGTACTTCAGGAGGTGATCAGATGATTGTGGTTCTTACTTTCTCCCCCCCAAGGGTCTCCATGTGATGGTGATGTGGCTCGATGGAAAAACAGAAGAGAGAATGGAAGAGAAGTGAGCTGTTTGATTATATGTGTGTAAATGTACAGGAAAGCCAATAATTGGACATGTTACAGACTGACCTTCCATTATGCATGCCTAAGTCTTAGAGGATCAATGGTTGCACACTGAGCATGAAAAAAGATGCTTCTTTATCTTTTTTAGGTCAGCGTTGCTGCCCTGCATGCCTTTGTGTGGGAAATACAAATGCAGCCGCAAAAAAGGGTGGGATAGGAGGGATGTGAACTGGTGATATGCTGCATTTTTCCCCTCACAATCCAACCTTTGTATGTACTAAGCTGAGAAATGGTACAATCTGTTACAAGCAGGGTTCCTTGTTCCTCGTCAACAACAACACAATCAAACAATTTTAGAAATGTTACTGGCCTACAGGTTAGGTTGACAGTTGTTTTGTCATAGCTGTTTTTTAAAAGATTGGACTGGATGAGTATAAAGATGATGAGCCCATATATGTTGCGGTAAACTTTCATTCTGGTCTAGAGACGGCACAACATTCTTCTGTTCTCCATCAAAGACTTATACACAAGCAACCAGAGACTCTAGTCAGAGTCAGAGAAGTTAATTTCTTCTCTGGGAGTTGAGAAAATGGATAATTTGACACCAAGTCATTCAGAACCTGTATTTAATAAGTACGTTAATTCTTGGGCTACTTTGATCACATTTCAACCACACTGTAATGTTTCTGGAGATTCCTACTATTATAGCAAATTATATCTGTGCAGGGGTGTAATTTCATGTGGCGAAAGAGACATACTTCCCCTTAAGGTTTTATGTGAATCACCTTTTTAAATTTCATGTTTTTTACAGTACATAATAGTACTAATTTAAATTAGAAATGAAAAACCAAAAAGTCATTAGTTTCCCCTACGGATGTAATTCTTAAATAGGACTGCAACTTATTTTATATTTTTTTTTAACATTGATTAACCTGCCTGCTGATTTCTTGAATAGTGGATTTTAAAAAAAAATAAATAAATTGTCATTTTGTCTAAAACCTAAATGTGACATATTGTGTTTTTCCTTATTTTCCATCATTTATAGCGTCAAATGAAGGTTTACAAAGGACTCTATGCAGTCCTGTGAAAAACTGAGTTCATCCCAGGATTTGAGAGCTTGCAGAAACACCTCTAGAGCATGTAGAGCTTGTATGTGACTTCATCAGTCTTTTGAATTGCTGTGAAGAAATTTTGGCCTATTCTTCTTTTCAAATTTCTTATTCATTTATGCACAGCTCTCTTAAAGTCCTGCATTTCAATTGGGTTGAGGTCTGGACTTGGCCACTGCAGTTTTTTTCAGCCATTCTTTTGTAGATTTGCGGGCGTACTTGTCCTGTTGTATGACCCAGTTTTGGCCAGCCATTAGCTTTTAGATACATGGCCTCATATTTGACTCTTGAATACTTTGATATACAAAGGAGTTTATGGTTGAGTCAATAACTGCAAAGTGTGTTAGTCCTGTGGCTGCAAAAAAAGCTCAAATCATCATCCTTCCGCTACCGTGCCTGACAGTTAGGATGAGATGTTTCTGCTGATATCAAACACAGCGCTGGCATTGTTCCAGAAGTCTTGTGGTTCGTTCACAACTTTTCAAAGCTAGGTTGGGCTGCCATGGATTTAGAGAGAAGAGGCTATTTCCTGGCAACCCTTCCAAACAAGCCAGACATACTCAGTCTATTTCCAATTGTACTGTCATGAACTTAACATTAAACATGCTAATTTAGGCCTGCAGAGTCTGAGTTCGTGGTTGTTGTTGTTTTTTTGTTTGTTTGTTTGCTTGTTTTGTTTAGTTTTTTTGCAGTTTCTCCGAGTATTGCACAGTCTGACCTTCAGATTTTCTGTACACGTCCAATCCCGGGGAGATTGAGGCTTTGTTTGAATACAAACCTAAATAAAACCATCAAATTACCAGAACAGTATCATCAGTTTATAGTAGCATAAAATAAATCTCCCATTCCTCACCTAGATGATATATTTAATGTAAGAATTAACTGACTAGTTGTAGTATTTAGATGGAGGATTATATACAAATACATTAGACATAGTTATAAGAGATATAATTCCCTCTCAACACAATAATACTGACCAAAATAAAAGATATGTGGAGACATTAGCTATTATTGTCACATAACAAGTGTTGTCCTTAGAGAGCTAAAAGTAGTCAGGGTTAAATATAGTATATGAATGTATTAACGTCATAATATCCCCCATATAGCACCCACAGTTGTTAGTGAAGGTTACTATAGCTTGCATACCTAAAATCCTTGTACTGAATTCTTGTACCCAGTCGATTCTGTCTTATATAGTCTGGGATCATGAATTTATCACTATGTTTAATTTGCTCTAGAGGTCACGATAAGTGCTGCTTTTTGGACCTGAAAATCTCAACTATTTACTACAGAAAAAGGCAGAACTCAGTGCAAGATTTATCCCTTTTTCTGGCATAGCAATAGCTTTATCCTATCTCCGTTAAGCAACAGTCTGCAGTCTTTTCCCTCTGGCTTTAAGTTTTCATCTGTCCATCCTCCATCCTGAAGCTCTTGTCTGGAACCTATTAAAGCAGGAATCTCCAGCAGAGCCCTGCCTGCACATTAGCATGCCTGCACCAACTTTTCCTGACTGGAAAGAGACTCTGATTTAGTGCCAAACAGAAAGATATTTAACCTCAGTCACTGAGAAATCACTGGAAGGTAAATGACCGGTGAGCAAATATTGGGGTCACAGATTATTGCTTGACACTGTGTGTAATGTCTGATTTTGCTGGTCATTATGAGGCGTAACTCTTTCTCCCTCCCCCTCTTCCCTTCTCTCCCTCTCATGCTGCCCCTTAACTTGTCTGCCCTTCATCAGGATGGCTGAGGTGTCACATGAGGAGAGACTCCAGGCCATCGCTGTAAGTTATCTACGCACATACACACATTCTGCTTTCTATTTTCTATTTCATATGCACACTTAGACACGCACACACAGAGTGGACATCGTGCACACTGATGGCTGAAGAAACAAATCATTGCTGCTTGTCATGGTCTGACTGCCAGTCTTAATGACTCAACCTTTTAGATCCCATCTCCTTCATCCATTAGAGGACATCAAAAGCTAATATAGTAGCTACAGCTCACTGCCCTTTTCTGTCCGTTCCTCTGTCTCTGTTCGTCTTTTATACTTCACAAATGTTTTATTGTCACTTGTTGCCTTTTCTGTTGTAACATCCAGGTGTCTGTTTAGCTAAATTATGTATATTGCAATTTCTTTTTTATTTTACCTGTGTTAGATATAGGGAAACACATTTATATTACTACATAATATCAGTTTAATGCCAGTACTACATTCCTCCTGTCAAAATGGCTGTGGCCAACAAGCTGTATATGTATATAAAAAATATATGGGTTGAGTACTAAAGATGCCATATATGCAGCTCTATTTATTTGAAGTTACTAAAATTCCCAAGTTGCCACACTAGTACCTCATAAATAAATATATAGTTAATATTGTTCTTTAAAATTATATTATTTCTATTTCTAATCTTTGTAATATGCATTTTTGCATTTCCCGGCAATTTTAATTTATGTATATCATAACAGGAGAAAAGGAAGAAGCAGACAGAGATTGAAAACAAGAGGAGGCAGCTGGATGATGACCGACGGCAACTCCAGCATCTCAAGGTACACACACACACGCACACATTCACAAGCATACACATTTTGCACATATTCCATAAGAATACTTGGTGGTTGACAAGTATTGGTGTCCACAACACATTGATCTCGTAGTACGCACAGGGCACTCTCAGTTACCTCCTGCTCACTACGTCATCAGCACATTTCCCCTGCTTCTCTTGCCGCTGGCCACATGTTTCCAGTTTAACTGTTTTTCCACCTTGTGTAGGCACATATTGAGTTTGTTGGATTTCTTCCAGGAAAGAAATCCATCCACCATTTTTTATGTGTATTTGTATATCAAGTGTTCTTATTCCATTTGTTGAAGCAAATGAAATTCAGTTAGTATACACAGAAGCTTGAGAGCTAGTTGAACCTGAGAAATAGATTTTTTATTTTCTTTGCAGTCACAGTAGTCATAGTACTAATTATCTTTGTTGCACATGTTTAAATGTTATTATTTAATACTATCGCCTCCCATCTACACTTGTAAATTCCTCCATCTGCTATCAAAAGGGTGCTTGCAGTGCATAAACTGGGATATTTGACCCCAGCATCCCATTGCTCATCCTTCGTGAACATGCCAGTTTGGCTTTGTTTGAAATGCACTCGAGTCCTTCACTGATAAAACTAATGTACAGTATGTGTCATCTGTACTCCTACATGCCTCTCCCTTCACAGAACTTCTAACAAGCTAACAGAAATACTGCCGGTCAGCCCTCTGCGTGTTTCTGGGATTCATGCTCTTACGTGTGTGAGCAACGTTAGACACCCACACAACATTAAAATCAGCAGTTCCCTTCAAATATATCTGTCCAACATAGTGAGATACTCCCCAACTGCTGCTGTCACGGAATGTTCAAAATGGACAACAGATAATACCAAAAGCTCCTCCACGTGCTGTTTATACACACACACACACACACACACTCATGCATGTAGACACACACTCATTATATCAGAGCCAAGGTTTTTGTCAGCGTATGTGTCAGCGTTATCAAAGCTATTTCAGCCACCGACAATTCAGCAGGTCACAGATAAGAGAAAAGGTTGAAGTGTGTGTTTGCCATGTGCACATGAGTATGTGTGTGTGTGTTTCTAAAAGGGACCTGTACTGTTGTCCCTGTGTGCTCCCACTTTTTCTATTTTCCAGGCAAACCATTGTAAGTGTGTATCTGTACATGTCGCGTCCAGTTTTGTGTACGTTGCTTCATAAAGGAACACAGAAGCTCCAGACAATGCAGTGGGCTTTAGCAGAGGAAACAGATTTTTGTCCCACTCCCACCAACAGGAAACAGCTCTTACACCCACCGCACCCCACTTTCGTCTCACACACACACAGAAGGGAAGCGTAATCATGCTGTCCAGGAGTGTTAGAAGGCTCTTTGTGTGAACCACAGCAAGTATTCTTTACTCAGAGGCAGACCGATGTGGAAATCCTAATGAACGTCTTCGCTTACACAGTACATTTTTTTTAGGCATGTACCCCGCCATTAAATCACACCAGTACATGATTAAACACACACATATATGTACACAGACTTGCACTCTTAGTGCTGACGAAATGGTAAGATGATGTATTAGCGTTGTTAACACAGAAAATGTGGTCAGATATGATTACGCAAACAGGAGTCAGCAGTCAGTAAATGTCAGCATGTTTTCTTAAAAGGAGAAAAGCAGTTGGCAGAGGTGTGTACCAGTTGTGATTTTTCAAAATAAAATAATTAGCACTCACAGCTAACATACTTTTTTACAAAGTTGGGAAAGGAGTAGTTTGTCATTTTCTTATTCATAAAAACATAAATAACACAGCTGCAGTAAGTGAGCATTTAATTTTAAAACCTCATCTAAGCCTCATCCATTTAATGTACCAAGGACATTTGCTTAACCTGTACAAGAGACAAAGGCTAAAAGTACCATATTTAAGCTTTGGACAGCTAAGTTACTTTCGCCATCCTCTTATTATACCACAGACATTAGCTAAAAATGAAAATGAAAGAAAAAAAATGTAAATGCTCTGTTTGACGAAAAACATTTATGCTACATGGACCAGAGAAACTTTATTTTTGACAAAACTGACTTTTGGATAGATGCACAATGTGCTTTGAAATAAGCTTCTTCTCTTTCCAGCTGTTCATAACATATCCATGTGTAGATGGATGCTTGTCTGCGTGTGCATATGTCTGTATCCCAGTTCCGCCCTTTGTCTGCTACGTTAGCAGCTTTTACTCCAAAGAACAATGGAGAGAGAGACGTAGCTTCAGCATTCCTAGCTTTTCAACTGTTCACATTCACTGGTGTGTGTGTGTGTGTGTGTGTGAGTGCTTCCATATGCAAGAGTGAGCACATTAAAGTGATGTCAGGCATTGTCGTAGTGGGGTGTGGCTCATGAGAGCAAGCAAGATTCAGAGAGTAGTAAGAGGGCAAAGCAGGTTTAGATTCAGTGCCCAAGAGACCATGCAGGACTGAGGAATGAAGAGTGTTGAATTACACAGTGTTAAGTGTGTGCTCTAAAGCTCTGCAGCTGGATGTCTGAAGTTGAATTACTCAACAGAGAGAGTAAGATTTTAAACAGAACAGCAGATAAAAAAATTTAAACATAGATATAAATTGAGGGAGATACACCCTGACATTTACAACCCTTTTTAGGTTCCTAAAATTTAGGATGGGTAAAGATGCATATGCTGCACGAGAGAGGAAGGGGGAGTTTTTTGTTTTTTTTCTGTAGAAATTCTAGTTGCATCACTGGAGAGGAATTCACATCAAGCACATGTCCAGATTTTCAGCCTAACTTGTGAAAACAAGAGTTTTTTTTTTCCTAACACTTTTCCATATGGCCAGGCAGGGTTGTCTTTTGCTGCGTGGTCCAACAGCTGCGAGTAAGACACGCTGTTATATTTACCTCAGAGCACGCCAACTATTTGCTTTGATATTAACTCATCCAGAGGATGGAACGTGGATGGGGAGTGAAGATAAGAATACTGGCCTGTTTGGAAAATAATAAGGAATAATAGTAGTCACTGTTAGTTTTCTCAGCTTGTTCATAAAGATATTACATGGAATAAATTAAGCTCTAAGAAATATTTGATTTAGTTTAAGATTAGAGCCACTTCCTTTTTTATCTCTCAGCAACCTCTCTATATACCCGTTCCTGTCTTTAATTTAATATAATGATATTAAATAAATATTATTTTGGATTTCCCAGTTTGATACCAGAAGTCCTGATCCATTGGCCGGGTGCCATGTAGTCCACTTGGCAAACTATTTGGCAGCAGTTAAAGTGTATGACAGAATCCCTGAGTTGCAGCAGTCAGCAGAGAAGTACTAGACTGACTGGCAAGAAGATGTTGTTGCTTTAGATTAACTAAAGAGTTCATCATTAGTGTCAGAGATAGTGTCACTAATCTCTTGTGCAAGAAAGTACATCGTTGTCCAAAGAGGGGCTGACTCAGTGCAGCATGTGGAGAAATTGAGGTGCTTCTAATGAGTAAACCACACAACTTGTGCATAATGTACGCATAAAGATCTTCCATAAGATCTTTCGAATGTAGCAAGCATGCACACAAATGCATGCTTGCATGGACACGTCAAGTACAGACAAGTAAAGTTGCTACATCCATTTTATAGAACGTAAGTTAAAAGGTCTGGATTATCTACACTCTATCTGTGTTCTCAACATGTATATTATCCTTGCAGTCAAAGGCACTGAGGGAGCGCTGGTTGTTAGATGGAGCTCCAGCAGAGGAGGAGACTCAGAAGCGCCTGCAGGAGGACGAGGTGAAGACCAAACTTTTGGAACAAGTCATCCTTAGGTGAGCATTTTCAAACCCCCATATGTCTGATTTTTGAAGCATTTTGAAATTAACCGGTAAATTGCTACAACATAAAAAAACAGGACTAGCAAGTAGTGGTGTGATTTATTGGTGCTGTGATTTGCACTCAAGAGTTTGCTCAAATATCATAGAATTTGTGGTCATGAACGACCCACAGATTTTTTTAATACTTCATTTCTGTGTGTGTGTGTGTGTGTGTGTGTGTGTGTGTGTGTGTGTGTGTGTGTGTGTGTGTGTGTGTGTGTGTGTGTGTGTAGTGAAGTGGAAGCGATCAGGAGAAGACTTTCCAATGC
>VUQG01016699.1:48524-61268 GCA_015106755.1 Etia nguti | reverse complement strand
TACAATTAAACATTTTCGTTTTTTTTTTTTTTTCCCTTTTTTCTTTCTTTTTTTCTTTTTAAATTGGAGGTAAAGTAGAGGCAGCTGTTGAACTGTCCTTTTAAGACCAAATCACTTAAACACCTTCCGCCACAGATGTATGCTTATGTGGATGAATTGTATCCGCACCAGACACACTTCAGCATTCCTTTTTATTACAGTAGTTGTGTTGAGATACGTGTGTGTGTGTTTGCCTTTTTGAAATGCCACTTTGAACCTGTTTGGCCAGTGAGAAACGGTTTGAGACAAAGGATTTAGTTTTGACTCGGAGACCATAAAACTTATTTCCCAGCATCCATTTTTATTTTACTGTGTGATTTTTCCACCTATTTACTTCTGGGGATCCATACCACTATCAAAAGTTATTCAATAGTCCTGTTTCACAGCAGCTGTTTTATTGTGAAATGGAAGGTAGACACAAGTGTTAGTAATGATATTAATGAAGGTTTGAGTGCAGAGCCACAGTTAATGTAATTAATACCACCCTCCGATTTCATATCAAAATCACTGCTGTGAAAGAGGTCTGTTTGAATGCATTCTTTTGCTGTCTTTCTCTCTACAGTCTTGTGCCTTACTTTGAATTTGTTCCAGACAGATTGGCTCTGGCTTAATTTGGTAATATAAGGCTCTCAATTTTTATTTTTTGTCCTTTGGTTTGTACCAGCATTGTTAAAATGGGGAAGAGTGGCTCATTTAATCTTCTGTTTCTTGTTTAAAAAAAACAAATGTTTATCTCTGTATGCATATAGCCCCATTATATGTATCTAGAAATATGAATGTAAGTCAGTTAGATGCTTAATATCCTTGCTAGGTGATGTAGCTCTGTTAGGTGTATTGTTGCAGGCGTAGAGCTGTGTTCAGCCTTTTTGTCTTACAGTCTCCTCACTTAGTCCTCAGGACAGTTGTGTTTGGAGCCTCATTTAACCACATTATGTTCATATATAAATATATGTGGACACCTATATATTCATTTATCTCTTCTTTTAATGTTAAAATTTACTTGTATCACTTCTAAGCTTAACTGATAGCTATTTGTAGTGGCTGGGTTTGATTGCTATCTCAGTGCCTTGACTCCTTAAGTTTTTAATTTAAGGCTGAAACGGGCACGGTTAGTTGATTTTGTTTACCTCTCATTCAGGTGTTTGTATCTTAGCAAAGATGCCTTTATCCCGTTATATTCAGGTAATCTTACCTGTGAGAGGGCAGCTCTGACTCACTTGTCAATTGATGATAATAACAGTCTTGAATGGTGTTTGAAACCCCAGTATATATATTTTTTCCCTTAAATTTATGATACCAGAATTGCAGGGTGAGAGAGTCCTCACCCAGTACCCTGTCTGTGTACACTTATGCCACAGTCAGGTGTGTTTAGTGCACTTTTTTTCTCAACAATAGATCCACCACACTGAAGTCTTACACGTTGTCACATTCCTGTGTGCCTCAAGCACCAGTTTCCACAGCCTTGACCACTGTTGTCTTGGACCAGATACAGATGTGCTCTCTCTATTTTTGTAAGATTCTTATGCATGATTTAACAAAGCTTCATGTAGCTGCAGACGGTTATTGCTGTTAAGGACCAAAGTATGTTCTACCCCTGCGTTTTTGTAGTGTTGTGATTTCTTAGGAGTTTTTTTGTCTCGTCTTTCCCCCCCCACGTTACAACAAATACAAGGCGGTTCCAATTTCTATTCCTCAGATGCCTTGGAAAAAGTCACATTAAGTTAAATTGTCTTTTGATTAACAACATATACTGTATATTGTACCCCTTTTGTTTGATTGACTTTACAAAGAGCCTACTTTGGTAGAGGTCGCTTAGAATGAATACTTAATTGAACCACAGTCCTAGCTGTGATGTTGAGTGTAGAAAAATTGTATGCCTTTCAATTTTGTTAAAAGCTTTTATTTTTCTTTTCTTTTTTTTATATGAGGGCTGGGGGTGGGGGTATTGTATGAAGGGGGTTGATGGTTGTATATATTCATGTTTTTGTACCACAAAATCATTTGGAGTATATCCACATACGTTCAAAACATGTATATTTTGATAAAACAGCACAGACCTATTAAGCTCTCCTGAGCTGTAAAACAGAAAAAAAACTTTTGTAACACAAAGACATTAAACCTATATGAACACAGAAGTGTCTCTGTATGTGCCCCACTCCCCCCTTGCCATTCTGATCTTGTCTCTTGCATCTTCTGCTGCCTTCAATAAATCCTTAGTTTGTTCTTTCTTTCATCTGGCCTCATTTGGTTTCTGTCTCTTCCTCGCTTTCCTTCTGTACCGGTTAACATCTTGTAACATTTTCAACATTTCTCATCCTGTTTACTGCTGGTGGGTTGTATTTTATCCTTTACTGCATTTCCAGCTTCATACTCATCCCATCTAAACTTGACTGACTGCTCATCTGGACTCGGCGCAATCCTGTTACAATTCCTTGATGAAACAGCGGTGATTATGGTGGGGTGGTGAGTTAATTGGCGATGCAGTGCTGGATGCTCACTATTCTCACTGGTTCAGAGTGATCCTCCTGTGCTCTCGTTTGACCTTTTGAAGTTTAGCGGGTGTAACTCAGGAAGGAGGGGTATTGCTGTGGAAACGAAGGTACTGTATCTCATAAAATGAATAATTAAGATAAAACTGGAGTATAGCTACCCAGCATATCTGGCAGCTATGTTTTATCAGAGGTCCCCTGGGATGTGAGGAGAGGCAACCCCAAACCCCTGTGAGTAATTTTAGGTGTACTACTTTTTGGCCACTAGGGGGAGGTCTTGTTCTCTGGTGGTGATCAAAGGTTTCTGAACAGAGGTGACTTTACCTGCCACTCACACAATGTCAATAGTTAGTGGCTTAATCTCAAGTGCTTCCCATGGCTTTCTGGCATTATACCCTTCTTTTTTTTTTTCCCCTTGTCTCTCCATCCTCCTTTTTCTTCTACTACTTCCTTACAGAGCAGTGGAGAGGATTAACCCCAGCTCTTCCTTGCCTTTGGAGAGGGGGGAGGACAAATGAGAAAAGAATTGAGCCCAGTGGTGTCTGTATTTGTGGCTGAGAAGACCTGGATTTTGCACCTGATGAGCTGCTGGCTCTATACAACAATCTTAAATATAGCGAGCTCCAGCTTGGTTGGAATTTCACGCTCGTTTTTCCCGTGCCATTACGTTGCGCAGAAAAGCATGCCTTGAAGGTCATATTGAAGAAAGATGTCAGTCGGAATATTTGATGAGCACAGCCAAAATGGGAAAAATCTGCATGATGTTTTGGCATGCTAAACTAAGGTGGTGCTAGCCCATTTAAGAATTTTCATGTTTATATTCATTAAAAATTGCAACAAGTCTCACGTTTTATGTTCACCTGTTTTTGATGCTGCCACGGAGACTTTAGTTTGCTCGCAGCATCTTTCCATTTCACTCTCTACAAAGAATAATTTGAAGCAGAGGCCTGTGTGCACAGAAACCTCTTTGGCATATACTGAAACACAAAGACATTACATACTTGGGTGGAAGAGTAACTCAAAGTAAGATGATCCAAATGCAGATGGGTAATGTTCTTAGCTCACAGAATATGGTGCTTTGATCTAATTTTAAACTTTCATGCAGAACATTTTTGTTCCACGATTGCTGTGATTCACAAGTTACGCGAAACCAAAGAAAGCCTTTTTTTTTTTTTTTTTTTAACTCAACTCTTTTGCACTGTGTAAAGCACCCAGAAAGTGCACTACATGTGCACTTTAAACATAAGTGTGCAATTTGTGTAATCATACCCCACCTCCTCTCCCATTTGTTTGCCAAATACAGACCCTTGGGGTGTCCCTTGCTTGATCCCGCCAGTGCCCATGTGCATGGGACTAAATGAAACCATGTGGCGTAGTAATTCAACCACATCTGGCAACATTTATTTACATTAGTACTGCGGTCTCTAATCAAGCACGCCCTGGCAAACATAAAGGCCACACACAAATGAAAACCTCATGCTTAATGAATGGGGGCAGGGTGGACGAGTGGTTCAAGGAGCTGTTCTGTATACAGTTTCTGACATTTTCAATCTCTAAAACAGCCATTTAAGTCAGGAAAAGGCTGAATTTGAATGGCTGGTTTGTGAATGAACCATTTGAAAACACATTGGACTTTTGAATCTTGTAGCTTACTCATGCCTCTAATTTATTTCTCTTGAGCAGAGTTAAACTGCAGTGCAATCACAGGCTTAACCAGCAATAAATTCTAGGATTTAACACCACATTAAGGAGGCATGCACCCTTATGCTGACTCTGACCAACACTCTTAGATTTAGGTTCACCTAAGAGGCTGTAATATCAGAATCAACTCAACACTGTTTAGTCTGTGTCACTTACATGAGCTTTAGACTCGCATTAAGGATGTAACAGCTGAGGAGGAAAAGTATGAAACTGAGGTGAAGGATTTCTTTGGTCTATAGTGTTTCCTCTTAAGGAAGCCATCAGGAGACTATCCACCTGTTTACATATGCACGCCTCAGACAGATGTTGAATAATTCATACACAGAGGCGGACAACATGCAGCTGTATTTGGGTTATGGGGGTGTATGGGTTCTCTCCTTGCCTGAATTTGAAGCCCAAATTATAGACATTACTTTGCAGGCAGAGCAGGGCAGATGAAAAACTAGGCCACTTTGCATAAAGGGTCCAACCAAGAGGCACAATGAGATGTGAAGGATGGAGCAGCAGAAAGCTTGGATTTAATATAACAGGGCCTTTTAGCTTTGGGAAGTTTGGAACAAGTAATTTGGGTTTGATTTGGGGGAAACTGTCTTTTGTAGGAACATCAAAGTTGGTTAGAGGTCGCTCTAGAAAACCCTTTTACTTGCTCGTGATTCTGCAAATTGTATTTCTCCCCTTTCATTTTCTTAACGTCGTAATGCCCTTCTAAAGAATGCAAATGAACTTGTTGAAAACTGTTTTCTTCAATCAATTCTCATCTTGTTGAGACTGGATTGATCCTCGCTGGAACTCATTGTGCACAACATAGCCTTATCAACACGTGTTCGAAAACGCATGGAGCGCTTTGCGGGAACCCCAAGTGTAGTTACTATATTTTGTCCAGACTAAGTACCTGCGATGGATACGTTTTTTGCAGAGTAGGCTCCACATCCTCGCAGGACAGAGGCATCAGGGGTGGCAGGGCTCTGTCAAACAGCTATCTGGAGGTTTATGGCTCACAGGTTTTAGACTCGGTGCTGCCTCCGCTTGCCATTTGGGCCTAATGGACGCTGATGGAAAATGACTCCACTGTTCCAGCGATCCATCAGACGCCCTCTTTCTCTCTCCATTCATCAGAGAGCGGCTTTCAAACAGTGAACTTCGTGGGCGGTTTACATGCCCCGATAAGATGCAAATAAACAGTCTTTAGTCAAATTGATGATTGTGGTGAAAAATAACAAAGTCAACTTCAGCTATAATTTACCATTTCCCTCTGGGGGGGGGCGTGTCTTAATGTCAACTATTTATACCAAGATTTCGAATTCGTGTCACAATAAAAAGTCATTTAACTGCCTAGAATGAAGCGTTTAAGTGACTTCAGACTTTCCTCTATACATCTCCGGCTGCATATGGCCAGGGCGCAGTGAGTCAGCCAGCCACGAGTCCCCAGAGGGAGCGCAGCACAGCACGGCTCCAGACCCCGCCCGCTCAGAAAGAAAAGCGAGCGGGAGATGGAGAGAGGGGGTGGGGGTTACTTACACCGAGTCGGGGTACCTCTGAGTGATGTTGCCGCTATAGGTGGAGGTTGCACGGGAGCGTGTTGGAATTAAAGCTGTGATCATCGACGGCTCCCTGCCTGCGCCGGTCAGTGTGACGCACGGAAAGACGCGCAGTAACTGGAGTTGCGTTGGATTGGAACCAGTGGCTACGGAGGGATCACCAAGTTGAGACGCCGTGAGAGCTTACGGTTGTTTAACAAGGATGCTCCCGTCTTGCAAATGTTATTTTGTGATAAGTTTGAGCAGGAAATAGCGAAAAGGAGCGCGCTTTTGTGTGCGGAATGCATTTTCTTGAACTGCAATAAGAGAAAAGGTCAAGTGGACGCAGTTTTAGGCTGCAAAGAGATTTGCACTGTGGAACGAGCGGAACAAAGCGTGTGCCAGGCGCAGCAGAAATCTGGGTAAACAAATATGACGGCAGGTTCCGGCGTTGTCTTAGGTCTGCTGATGAGCTACGATATCACCGACAGAATTGTAAACCTCGGATGAATTCTGGAGTCTGATTACCATTTTTCTGAAAAGGGAGAGAAAGAGAGCGAGCGAGAGAGAGACGGGACCTAATCCAGGTAGCGCATCTCTCTCTCCGGCTGCGCGTAATGGGAGAAAACTTTCGGACCTTGCAGAGGAGACTCACCAGCAGCATCCTGCCAACGACGCTTTCGTAAATACCATGTAAATTCTTCTGTTTATTACGCAATTGGCCAAGTTTGAGAGTGAATTTCAAACATTCAGTATGACTTGAAACACCCCTGACGTTATCGGAACTTCAAGCATCAAGCCAGTTAACCGCCGAGCCGATTTTATCAAAAGACGCGCAGAAGGACATTGATGATCTAGAAAGGATTTCTGGAGCAGCAGCAGCGCAGTGAAAGCCTGATATCAGTTAGAAATAAAAGACTCCCCCCTAGATGTCTATGATGTTGTGCCAGCTCGGGCAGAAGTGTGTGATGGAGGTGGTGTTGCTGGCCATCCTGTCTTGGGTGTCCGTGTGGGCGGAGGAGAAGATCATATTTGACAGACACGCTGTTTACTGGAATAGCTCCAACCCCAAGTGAGTTTTAGTAGGAGTTCGGCCTGAAGGTGTGTGTGTGTGTGTGTGTGTGTGTGTGTGTTTGAAACATTGTTTATCTAGGCTATCTGCCTGCTA
Organism: Etia nguti; assembly: GCA_015106755.1. Classification (NCBI taxonomy): domain Eukaryota; kingdom Metazoa; phylum Chordata; class Actinopteri; order Cichliformes; family Cichlidae; genus Etia; species Etia nguti. Next base: position 54,354 of record VUQG01016699.1, on the reverse strand, counting down.
TATATGCCCCTCAAAAACTCTCATTACTCACATACACTTGAACCTTGAAATCTTTAAGAAGCTACACATTTCTCGTTTTTTTGTCATATGCTGTCTGATCACATCAGTCTTATTTACATTTCATTTCTATTTAAGCAGCGGTTTGGCAGAAAGCTGCAATATTGATGTTTTAACAACGCACACAGAGACAGAGGCAAATGGAAGTGTGTGTGTGTGTGTGTGTGTGTACCTTGGATATTTTATTCTGTGGCTCAGGGAGCTCCTTTTGTCTTAAACAATGAGGGCATCCTGCCTCCCCTTCTCATCAGTGTCTAGAGACTTAGTCCCTCTGTCCTTCTAGCGCTCTCTCTCTCTCACACACACACACACACACACACACACACACACACACACACACACACTCTCTCTCTCTCTCTCTCTTGCTCACTCAAAGCTTTTACCTTTCTTTCTGCTAATTTCTGGCTCCTGTGCCAGTCACACAAGTGCACATTATTTCTTTGTGAATTCAAGCACTTGTGCAAAACCCACATCCATAAATAAACGCAAAGCCGCACAAGGATGCACGCGCATTAACACACACACAACACACAAATGGTTGTCTTTAGCCGGCTCTCTCTCATTGACATGGGGCAGAGCACACTGGGTCCGTCTGTCTAATGGTTTGTGACAACCTGGCCAGCCTCTTTCTCTCCATCTCTCTCTCCCTCCAACCCCTTCCTCTTCTCTCCCCCCTCTCTCCTCCTCTTCTTTTTTTGCCTCCTTCTTTCTCCCAGGTAGATAAATAAACATTGAAAGTGCTCCCTCTCACTCACGGCTGAATTAGTCCAAACTAACTGCCCTGTCTCTCTGCAAAAACCAAACGCACGCACGCATACATACACAGAGAGCGCTAACAGGGCCTGTCTCTGACAGCATCACTGTTCCACAGAAGGCTTCTCAAATATTTAACAGGCAAGGGGGAACATTTTCTCCCTTTCTCGATGTCTCCCTCTCCCTTTCTGTCTTTCTTTTCGTCGTTCGGTGCACCTGCTTTCTCATCACACACACATACACCAACACATTGCAAACGTCACAGGGAAAATTTAAGCTATACTGATGGTTGCTGGGGGCGCTGTTATTCCGTCAGGGTCGTATGGTGAAGCTGAAGCAGAAAGGGGGTACATCAAAAATGCATTGCTGCTAAAGCAATGAATCTAGGCTCTGGAGCCCTGGCGAGTTTGGTTCCCCCTGTTAGACTCTGGCTCTGTCACTGCTCATGCTGCGCCTTTTTCTGCACACACACATACATGCAGGTCCATCCCTTGCTGTAATCCTTTGAGGATTACAGGAAGTTTTATGAGAGACTCAAGACTGGCGAAAAGAGATGAGAATACTGACACTAAAATCATCGGAGCTTATGTAAAATTTAAAGGAGGATCTGCTCTTTTTTATATATATATATATATTTGCGTTGTTTCTTTTTTAACACCTTTGGTTAAATTTGGAACGTTTTTGCATGTTAAACTAAGGATTTCTCACAAAAGTTACTTGCTAGGTGGGGGATGCATTAAAGTCCAACAAGACAAGGAATAAGAGCAGACAATCAGATGATCAGGCAGGTAAAGAAACCTATCAGGGAGGGGAAATGAAGGTTATTGTAACCACTCTCATTGCAAAAATATAAAACCACTATAATTACTAAAAGTCCTTTATTCAAAGTATTTATAAAGTATAGGCACATATATATTTCAGCAAAGAATAGCACTTCCATGTGATCCTCTTTTTCATGTTAAAGATGACAAGATGACAAGCTTTGCCTTAACGTAGCTTGTTCTTTGAGGTAAAAACAACTTTATGTATAAAGTATGATTTTAGGACAAGTATTTCAAAAGGTCGCCCACCTATTAATACCCTATATTGTGATTTAGTCACCAATAACCGAAGCTCAGAGAACAAATGCAACAGTACTGCACTGCATCCAAGCAGCAGCTATTGTCTGAGGCAGTGAAATGACACAAACAGCTTGGAAAATGAACAGCTGTGTGTCTTAATTGATCACACAACATCAAGCACGCAGCTTGTATTGTGCGTTGCCTCTTCACGTGTTCATCAAAAGTTTGCTCACACCGCAACAGCTCGAGAAGGGTGTTTTCTGCAAGGTCACAAGTACTGGGTTGGAATTTGTAGAACTGATAATCAGTCATTCTGAAGTGCAGCTTTAACTTTCTGGAAAGGCATGAAGTGACAAATTACTTTGGAAGAAAAACTGCAACCTAACTTTTATTCATACATACTGAAATATATGATCTCCAAAGATTACATCTGATGGTTTCTTTGCTTTTAAACTTAATCAATGAAGATCCTAAACCCCACATTAAACTCTTAAATCCTCCCATTCATGTTTTTTTGGGGTTTTTTTTGCTATTAACAACAGAACACATGATTATTTTTTGTTTCAGTCCTCTTTATTTAGCCAAATAAACTTCACCATGCACTGTGCAGAATTAGCAACCAGCTGGAGTTGGTAGTTCAGCTGCTAAACGGTTGCATTCAGAGATATGGTCGTGCATGCTTTGTATTGTATGTGTTCGTCTGTGCTGCCAAAAAGAGAGCAGAAAATTAGTCATTGAAGGTTTAGGATGAGAAGAGCTTTTCTACCTGGAAATGATTTTACGCATCCAGCTATGAACTTAGGCGTAAATTTAATTGACTGTTGCATTTCTTTAAATGCTAAAGCTACTTACCCAAGTTCCGCAAAAAAATTGGAAGAGAAGTGGAGCATGAGGTAGAGAAGATGCAATTAAATTTTTCTGCAGAACAAAACTACAAAACAAGGAAATATTCTATGTTGGGCTCTTCAGCTGCCTCTGAAGTATAGTCTGTGATAAAATTATGTCATGACATTCAATTCAACAGCAGCAGGCATCCCTAGAGATGCTGTCCCAGTTACACAGAAAAAGGCTATAGACCTTTAATGGATTTACCTTGAAGTAACGTTTGAGTCAAATCAAAATCTCAACATAAAAAAAACTACATGGTGAAACACCACTGGTGTTAAGAACTGACCCGTCTTTGTAGTTTGAGAGATATTTTACCCAATAACTGTATTTTTCAGCTGCTTTAGCAAGAGCTTCATCTCTGTTTACCCCGATCCTTCTTGCTCTAATTTTTTCTTGCATATTTCTCTGAGATTAATCACCATCCACACTGACATCTTTTAATTGTTTTCACCTGCTAATTAATTGTGCTGCCAGTAAGTTAGCTGTGCTTTTAAGGAGTGCCTTGATCTCAACAAAACTAACTTGGATAAGTCAACAAAAATAAAAATAAGTTAAACAAATGTTCCTGTTTGAGAGAGGCGGCATCCTACAAATTGGCCAAACCCTTTAAATCTCTGGCTGTGACTCTCAGCAGGCCTATCTCTTTCAAGGTCTTGCTGGATAATAGAAAATGTATGAGATAATCCAATTCAAACGGCTCTGGCCACTTTTGGTCACGGTGGGGAGCAACACTCGTGCACTCTCAGATTGTTGTCCATTCTGCTATTGTGATGAGATACATGGCACTGCACAATAACAAAGTACCATAACACACATTATCACAACAATAGTGCGACATTAGAACAGCATCTGGAAATCTCCCAGATTCACATAAAGGGATTTATGCCACATGCAGGAAGGAATGTATGAGAAGCACACACACAAGCACACATGTGCACTTATACACACCAGCTAGATTTAGGTCACAAACTCACACACACAATCACATACAAGCAGAATGGCTGCCCATTGAATACAAGGTTAGGCAGCCCCCATTTTTCTATTTACTTGCTGTCATGCACACACATACACGTACACACATCAATGGAAGCTAGATATGGGACACACATGCGCAGCCAGATTGGTTTTTCTATTCAGTAAAAACCCATCCTTTTTTCCTGTTGCTGGCTTGCACACAGGGCTGCACTTGCACATACACAAATACTGAGCCCCTTTCTGGCTCCCAGGCCCATATTATAAAGCTCGCAGGTGAGGGGCTTTGTTCACCCCGAGCAGCTAATGTGCTCAGTGCAATGGGCTCTCCTCCACACACACATTCTCCGACACACACATAGAGTACACTGGCTCAATGGTCCAGAAGGAGCACCTTATCTAATCCCATGGTTTATCCTTCAAAAGACTTTCTTTTCCTTTTCTTCTTTGTTCCTCCTCTCTCTTCATCTCTGTGTCTTTGAGGAACTCCGTGTCAGTGAGAAGCGCTGATGGTTGACGACACTCTCATTCCATGGGACAGAATCTATCTCCTTGGAGACTCACACACAGAAATACACGCACCCACACAGCCTTTGAGGAAGAAGCGACTTATGCATCGAGCACATATACTGCCCACAGAAACTTTAAAATGCAAGTTCGGGTCCGTACACACACACACACCTCATATACATGCGGTCCGTACTCACACCGAGCACATCACAAGTCCTTGCACATAAAGCCCCACACACTCACTGTCTTACCGTTGCGTCCCCTGTGGCGTACTGTGATATGTGTAGTCACTAACACTTCCTCAGCCATACCACACACATACAGACACACGCACACATAAGATTTGCATCCAATTTACATGTAGACTTGTAGTCACCCCCGCTCAGTTACTGACAGTTTGTCAGACTCAAACTTGCCCTTGGGTTAAATCTATCTTCCACTGCCACTGCCACCCACTCCACCTCTTTTTCTCTTCATCTTTCTTCCTCTCCATCTTTATGTCTCCCTATCAAGCTCCCATCTTCCACTCTCTCTCATCTCCTCTCTCTTTTATCACCACTTCTCGCTTATCCCATTGGGATGTGGTTTGCATGTTTTTCTTGTGCAGGACCCTGAACTGTCCACCTTGCCTCAGGCAACATTTTTCTGTACATTAAAGCTGCACTACATCAGGTTATATGTTTGTGCTTTGACCTATATGACCTTGTATGGGTTTGTTGAGAGAAACCTGTCTCAGAAGTTGTCTTTGGAATTCGTTCCCTCTGGTCTCGAGCTAAAGACGATACTTAGAGTAATTAAAGTCAGGGCTGCTACCTCACAAATTATTTCTCCCAGCTCAGCAGGAGAGACACAGTTACATAAGAAGATCTAGTGTAGCAAATCTTAGTCATCAGCAGATTCAATGCAGTGACTGGCAGGAGGGGGTCATCTGAATATCCAGGGGCATCGGGGTGGAACAGTGTGTTTGCTGATGTTAAAAGCTCTACCAGTGCAGCTGCTTTAAATATGGGTGCATGATATTTGATGACACGGATGGTATTTTATGTCTGCTGAATGATAATGCAGCCAAGAGAAAGACAGCATGCAGTGTAATGATAAGGAACATCTGAGGTAAGCTAAGACACTTTTATATATCTAAGAGGTTCCCATCCTTTTTCATCTGACATACCCCCACAGCCCTGTCAGATGGACAAAAAGTCATTCCTCAACAGAATCTGACATCTTCAAATGTGTTCAACTGAACTCATTTCAGACTCGATCTGGACCACTTTCAGCTTACCATTTCTCTATTATAGTCAGTCAGACAACTTAAACTGATTTATTACCGCAAAGGCATATAGTTAAATTTTAGCATCAAGGCTCCAAGTGCATGACTCCCCACAGCATGATACACATAAAAATAGGAGGTAATGAATAATTATCTCACCAGAGCCTACAGGAGGATGCTGGGATAGTGGAAGGCTTGACACAGCAGGAGGGAATGCTGGTCAGGAGTGCCATTGACATGTCAGAGGGAGAGGTGGGAAACATTTACCAGCAGATGTGTCTGGTGTGTTATATGGAAGTTTGTTTCCTGCACTGATTTTTCC
>VUQG01016699.1:24509-41149 GCA_015106755.1 Etia nguti | reverse complement strand
TTTTTTTTTTATTTAAATTATTTTTTTTTTTTTTTTTTTTTTAAAGCGACGAATACAAAAATGTTTCAAATGGATCCAAAATTTAAAAGGGAAAAAAGGGTGATGTGATGGACAAAAACCTGGGGTAAAGATGGATGGAAACAAGGGGAAAAAAAGTGGGATGAGAATGAAGAGAAGAGCGTGAGAGATGTAGAAAAAGAGAGAAAATTGACAGGAGGCGTGTATGGCTGTCTCTGGGTGCAGTGAGGAGTATAGGCTGTGGCATCCGCTAGTGGTGCTGCATACTCTGTGTTTGATCAAACACACTTCAAACACCCTCTCTGACTTCCTCTTGCAGAGGGTTGGGAGACGAACGTGTGCGCGTCTTCTCCTGAATGCGCGTGCGCGGCTGCGTGTTTGCTGAGGAAAGCGTTATTGATGTTTTGTTTATCTAAAATGGGTCAACCCTAAACAAAACAAGCACAGTGACTACAGTGGCTGAGATGTTCAATGCTGTAAACCGCGCTTTCCTTGCGGCTCCCAATTCAGTGAATAATGTTGAAGAATGACCCCGTGTGTGTGTAGTTGCACTGCTCTGTGTGTGTGTGTGTGTGTGTGTGTGTATCCACAGCTGAGCTTGTGTGCACTATTTTCTCTATTATCTTTGCCCCAGTCACGTTTTTCACCTCTATTAAGTTATTCGCCATTAAATGGTCTCTGCTTCGACTTAATTTCATGTCTTCATTTTCTCCGTGTTCTCCCATTGTGGAGCTGTGCATCCCTACGTCCTAAAGAACCACGACTCCAGAGAGCTCATTAAAGCCATTAGCAGAGAGAAGTCACAGAATAGTTAGGCTCTCTCGCTGTTGTCTCATTTCATATTGCTAACAGCTCCAGTACAGATTAACCAACCTTTGACTCATCCACTTATATCTGCTTGCCCGTCACCTCCTTTGGGTCATGCATGCTGCATGATGTGCATACTGTAGCCCACTATGATTTCCTTAATTTTCCTCTATTAAAATCATGTTATCGCGCCCCTCCTGTCACATGAAAGTTTGATTAGGAACATTATTGAAAATTAGATTGATGAATTATTGATCAGCAAGGTGGGAAGTCTGTGGGGAGTAGATTAGACACGAGTCAAGAAGTCCTGTTTGTGTGAGTGTTTAAACCATGCATGGGACTGTATATGCATAGGTGAAGCTGAGTGCATATATGAGAGTTTGTGGTCATCTGTTTAAAAAAAAAAAAAAAGTGCATTTTATCTGCTAAAAGTAGAAGAACCCAGCATGCTTGTCAGTTTGAAAGTAAGTGATAACTCAGGCTGAGGTTGATGCTATATCAGTAATGATTCTGTTTTAGAAGATCATTCAAAATGCTCTGTGATGTGAACAATTTCAGGGTCTCTCACCGTGTGAGTCTTGCATGGATTGCAAAAAGGCTTTCAGTTCAAAGCTAAGACAAAACCCACAGTTTTTTGCAAAGAATCAATAGAACATGTTAATTTACAAAACTGTGAACAGAATATACCAACTGTAGTTGCATAATTATTGGTCAGTTGAATCAGCTGTAGGTGGATGTGTGAACAATGTGCTGGATAAGGTGTTAGATAATGTGAAAATATAATTGTTTATATGATTACAAGTTTCAGGAAAACACAGTGACTGCATCTGTAACTCTGCCTACCAGGATCCATAAAGTCAAAACAGCTGTCCCATCAGAGCCGCGGGGGCTCTGTAGAAGATAGAAAACATGGATGTAGTGCCAGAGCGTGAGGGGAGTACTAAAAGCTCACCTAGCTAAGCACAAGTATATTTATAAAGTGTGATCAAAACACTCTGGAACAGGTCCATGAAGATCAAAAGCCTTACCTGATTAAAATTTAGTCAATCTCCAGTTCAAGGTCATCTCCTCGGGCGCGTCCAGACAGCTTCCATCTCATTTTTAGATCGCTCCCTAGAAGTCTCATTCTTACCAGTTTCACTGTGTGTTGATTTCACTGCAGACAATTTGACCTAGATTTCATATCATATGTAATGACCCAGCAGTTTTCAAATAAAGAATCGACAGTTTCCAAACAGAAGACTGAGGAGCATGCACTTTTTAAAAATAATTTAATTTTTTTTTAACATTAATCAGGTCACATGCCATAAATTCATCCTCCCGGGGGCAACTGTCAGAGTTCTACTGTAATGCCCTAAGGGGGCTGAGGGTGAACATTCAGCAGAAATCAGCTGAGCTATTTTGTGCCAGCTCTTGATTGCACAGGGTGCCTTGTAAATAGCTTTTTCTCACATGAATACAATTGTTGGGTACCACCTTGACTAGGGGTGTCAAACATGAGGTCCGGGGGCCAGAATCGGCCCAGCAAAGATTCCAATCCGGCCCACTGGACAGCCTTAAAAAACATGATTTGGTGCATAGATTTGGAACTTTTAGCTGTATTTTCGTAAGTTTTACAGATTTTCCTATTGCTAAAGACCCCCCATTGCCTTTTGTCATCCATACAACACTAAAATACAAGGACATTTTCTGTAAACTAATAAAAACCTTACAGTCTGAGCAATAATCTATCAGAACCCTTTCTGTAACGTTGGACGTTTATCATGTAGTTTCACTGGTCCGGCCCACTTTATATCAGAGCGTGCTGTATGTGGCCCATGATGTAAAATGAGTTTGACATCCCTGACCTAGACCATTCACAGTTTTACTCCCTGTCACTGCTTCAGCTTCTTGAAAATGAAAATCGAGTTAAAGGTTCACTTTTGGCACACTGTGAATCTATGACTTGATTTATAGGCTACAAGAGATCGAGTGCACAGGCACAGGTCCAAGTGGACAGAACTGGACTTCTACAAAGTGATCTGAAGATTTTTGACTTTCATAGCCCCATTACTGGAGCACCCTCATATTAATATATACATATAAAGCAGGGTATTATGGTGTTCTGTCATTTATATAATGTAGCACTTGATTAAACACTTCTTATCATCAAGATGTTTATTAGAAAGTCCCACCCCAGCCATCCAACACCAGTCAAGATTATGGTGACCAAAATAGGCAACTATCATTCTGTTTACCTAAAATTCAGTGACTTCAGTCATATAAACCTTATACACCTTTAGAGGTAAGGTTACAGGCACCAACACCAACATTAGTAGGCCTTGATGTAGCCTGGAATAGCAGCCACGTGTTAACACACAAATAACCAATCAGCATAATTATTCAAGCATTCCACAAACATGCTCATTAACATTAAAAATGACATATACCCTGGAAGGGTAAACCACATAAAAGCACACACGTGGACACACACAGACTGAGAGAGGGAGGACCAAAGCAATGCACCATAAAATGCACTTAACAAAAACTCCCCAATGAATAATATTTAGGTCGACAAGAGGTTACACCAGTCCAAAATTGTAAGTCAGCTTACGTTTGATTAATAAAGCAGGAGACGACCGCTGGAAGTCTTTCAGCAGTGTGATGGAACTGTAGGAAACAATTCATTTAGGGAAATATGTATCTGGGTCATGTGTGGAGCACCTCGACAAATGATGGAAAGGCCGTGTCTGCTGTCACCGCTCTTCAGCTGCTGTACAAGCACTTCATCTTCTGCATTATCCACTAACAGAAAAGTGTGCCGCTGGTGCTGCCAGGTTGTATTAATGACTTCTCACAAAAAGCATTTGACCGAGGCAAGCAAGCACCGACTCTCATAAACTCATATTCTCTGCTTAAAAATGAGTGTTCTTGCCCTTTTGAAGTGTTTATCTTTCTAAATAGTGGCTGCATGCGTGGAGGGATAGGTCAAAGGAGAGCCAAGTGCTAAGTTCCATGGTTATGCTGACAGGAAAAGGGTTCAATTAGCAGTTGAGCTGTCAGGTACTTGACAGTGGCATTTGTTGAGGAGAAACTGATAAAGGGATAGTTTTGCAGAGCTTGAGCTCAATTTTTTTTCCTTCTGTTTTTCATAATGTCCTTCAATAACACAAGAATGAATTTTTTATTGGTCGTAAATTATTTGGATAAAAGCAAGGAGTGGGTGAATTATTCAAATGTTGCATGTAATTCAGGGGACCTTTGGAGGGTGCAGCTTTAAACGGGTGAAACGGAACAAAGGCTTCAAATGATTGTTATTGCCCATAGATGAAGCCACGCTTTTAACCAAGGTCATCACAATTAATTTTCTTCTCTGAAGCCTGGTTATGCTTATAAATTGCATTCATCCACTCCACAATTATGGAAAAGATATGAGATGATAAAGAACTTAAAAAGATCTCCATATTTAAGCTAAATGATACTTTTGGACTTGGATGTAACTATGGTCTGCAGTACAGTCTTTGATCAGATATAACTTTATATATATGTTTCTTGGATTATAAGGTAGAAGTCAAACTGTATGATTAAGTAGTAAAAAAATATATATATATATTTTATTTTATTTTTTTTGCTCATTGTGCAAAGGTTGGTAAACAAGGTTCAAGTGAGTTTTTAAGGTGACAGGATAATAAATCTAAAGACACTGCTTTTCATTTCATCCCTGCAAAGAGGAAACAAATAGGCCCTGAGTGTCAGTTACTGCTCTTTTATTTGGAAGCCCCATTTGTTGACTGGCTCTAAACACACTCTGACCAAAGCACCTTGGGAGCCACTTAGCAAACAACTCGGAGTCAGTAATGAGGAGGGTAGCATCACTCTCCGCAGAGGGTCTCCCTTTTCCTAAACCCATTTTCCAGTTTGCTGATGGCTTTCTGTCTTGCTGCGTCTCTCGGCTGTGACACCGACTGTCACCATCTGCATCCAAATTATACGTGCCCACGGAGAGGCAGGAAAGCTCACATTTTCGGCAGAATATGCCTACCAGGAAGGTTTTGGGATAATCCAAGTCAAATAGCTGTGGGCAACCACCGCAGATCAGATCCTTCCCAGGAAGGGACTTGCCTACCGGGCACGCACCCTTAGGCCACGCTTATGGGTGAGTTTTAAGTTGTCGTCAGAAGACAGAGAGAGAAACACTTGGAAAGTTGCTGTCACTCTTTATTGACAAAAGTCAGTTGCGCAGGAAGCCGTGTTTTTGTACTCTGTGAGGCTCAAATCGGCTCAATTACATGTGTACTGAAGGCTTGTCTCGTTGAGTTATGTGAATCGTCAGACGCGTTTTGTTCTGGGCTCCATTTTATTTCTAACACTAAACTTCCTCTTTTTTTTCTCTCTCTCTCTCTAATGATGATTCTTTTTTCACTCCCATTGTTCAAAGTGTTTCTGTGATTCCCTCCTCACAACCATCAGAAAGTATAGTGTAAGAAAGATTCAGCCTTTCAAAACACTTCTCTTCTCAATGAGATTGTTGGCATTCGCTGTGAAAATCTTTTAAAAAAAAGGGGAGAAATTATTCAAACATGAGTGTGCGCGCATGAATTTCAGGCGGTGACTAGTTGCTTTACCCACATGGCACACCAATGATACCTTATGCCATAGATATTTAGATATTTATTATCAACTGGCCCAAATTTTGCTGGAGAATTCAAGTCTAAGCCCTCTGCACTGTGCAGATTCACCATACAGATAGAGTGCAGGCCTCAGGCACAGGCAGAAAGAGTAATACAAACTTTAGTTTCCCGTTGTCATCCCCGGCTGCATCACTTAAATCAATTGCTATGAAATCTTTTTCAAGCTTAATCTGATTTTTCTTTATCTGTGCAGCGATAACAGCATTAAAAACAAACAAGACAAGATGGAAATCCAGATTAAAGATTAACTTTCTGAAGGCGCACTGTCAACCATACCTCAATTTAGAAAAATCAAGAACAAGCAAAAAACACATGACTGCATATCATATTAGGTGCTGTAACTAAACACTGCATGCAGGGAAAATGTAACATAAAGCATTAAACAGATTAGAATATAACCCCCAAAGAGAGGATGAGTCACCGAGGAGTTCAAATGCTAATTTGCGATGGTATTAAGTGACTTTTTCTTCAACATACATGGTGTTTTTGTGGAAATGGTACTAGTTTGTCTTCTATATATGTAGAGAGCGCAAATTTCAAGGCTCTGATGAAACATTGATGCGAGAGGAGAAAATAACCAATTTGGTCGGCAGAGATTAACACAAAAGCATAAGAAGCTGATAAAAGGCCCTCTCATCTCTGAAAGCAAACAAATGAAGCAAACATGAACTGTACCAAAAAAAATAAAAATTAAATCGAAAGGCAAACCAAATTAGAAAATGAGAATCTATGCAGTAAACATCATCCAATATCACAGGCACTGCCAGCAGATCAACAGAAACTGGACATCTTTCAATCTGAAAATATGTGAATTTATTTTTATTCCCAAGAAGCTGACTCTTCAGAGACGTGAGGAATTTCTCTTGACAGCAGTGACAGGCAGGAAGTCTTCCCTGCATTTTCACCACAGTTGATTCGGTTTGCATCTCAAACGCAGGATTCTCTCTCACATCCCTGAAGCACTTTAGCTTCGAACTGTTGCCATTTTTCCACCAAATGGACAAATATGAACCGAGGACGGTGCTTTCAGGGGAAAAAAGAAAATCTACCCAAATCAGTTAGTGTGTGAGTAGGTGTGTGTCTATGAGTGTGCGTGTTTGTATTCCTCTCCCAGCATTCCCCCATCTGCAGAGGAAAGAACTCGTTGAACTGTGAACCAATGAGCATCTCAGCAGCAGAAAGATGCTGCTAGGAGCAGTTCCTACATCCAGCTGTGGACCTATGCATAACACACACACACACACACACACACACACATATTAAACACACATCTAGTACACATCCAAAACAAACACAAAGTCTCTGTCTTAAGGCCATACAGTGGAGGTGATAGACACTTTTATGGATGTAACCTTCTTTCCTCTTTCTTCTCCTTCCTCTCCTCTTCATCACACGGTAACATGTTATGTATACGGAACACGTTATCTCCTACTTTTTGCTGCTATTTCTTTTTCTCTCTCCCTCCATCTCTCCTTTTTTTTTATATCTAATACACAGAGACAGGGTGGATGTATAATTCATATCCCCTCTGCCAGCCGTGCTCCTCTCGGTGTGTGTCTGTGCATGTGTGTGTGTGTGTGTTTGTGTTTGTGTGTGTATGTGAGTGTGTGCATGTTTGTGTTTGCGCTGCCACCATTACTTCTCACCCAAAGATGCAAAGCGGAAAGAACGGGTCATCTAAGTACATGTGTGTTCCTGTGCACTTGTGTGTCTTTACACTGATATAAATCTTGCATGGTCGTGGGAACTCCCACTCGCTCATTTTGCTGTATGTTTCATTACATGGCTCGGGGTTAAAAGGAGTGAGCGTGGGTAAAACATTTGACGTCTGTTTTCCTTTGGTGTATTTATTGGTTTTGGGATTCACATTTATCTCTGCGTAGCGTGCTCTCCCGCACTGCTTATGAAACTGTAAAAGCAGGCCAGCGTTTGCTCTCTGATGGCAGACATGCTTCTCTGAGCTCGAGTTTCTCTGAAATAGAATTTGGTAGGGCAAGACCCACCTCTCTTCTCCACTCAACCATACACTTACTCATTCCCTCTGGGGAGGAGAGAGGCAGAAAGAACGAGGTACGGGAGTGGGAGGAAGGAGAGAGAGAAGCGATGAAAGAGGGGTATAAAGTGCAAAGGAGGGATGGGGGAAAAAAAGAGGGAAATGGCTGGAAAGGGACGGAAGCAAAGAAGAAGCAAGTGAGAAAAAGAGAGGATGGCTACATCTACTCGAGTAATGCATTTAAATCCCATTTTAAGGTAGACGAACCTAACCCGAGTATTTCCACAGGACGGTAATTTACTTCCACTTTACAAGTGGGAGATGTTGAGATTAAAATATTGCACCTTTAATAATATTTCTGTGACTATCATAGTAATTTATAACTGTGCAGACTAAAGGCCTGGTAATGTTGTGCTATAATACATTACTACACTATTTATATTTTAAAATGTCAACAAGTTCTCTGAAGAGACCAAGAATTAATCTATCCCACTAAGGTCTGATTTAAAGGTGAATGTTTTATCACTACAGGTCTTGGATAAGCTATTAAAAGTTGTTATATACCTCAGTGGCACTGATGTCATTGAATTACAGTCAAGATCATTTCACTTGCATAGGCTCTTGCACCGTAGCTAAGCACAAGAAGCAACAGGGGCATTGGTCAAAGTAGCAGCACGTAGATAGCTGAGGAAACTCAAGTTCTATTAAATTCACATCTTTATTATGGGTTGAAGTTGAACTATATTTGAGGGTATACCCCATTGAAATGTAGGGATATGTCTGGCTGTGTGAGACTACGTTTCTTGCTATAGCCTGCCAAGGCTGAGGTGAGGTATGTTTTTAGTCCTGTTTTTTTGTCTGGCTGTCTGTATGTTGGGAAGACAGGCTAGACTAGACTGTTTGCTGAGGCAGGTGCTCCTATTGATCAGTGGTACCAAAGTAAAATCTTAGCTTTGAGTTTTAACAAGCTTCTGTATTTGAAGTGGAAAATATCTTCTTTTTTTTTTATTTTAAACAAGTGCAAAATGTCAGAGCTCCTCAGTTTAACCCAAAATACGTAGCACACACGGGTCTGCGTGACTGTGCTGTCGCCGCACATCTGCAGCATGCAGAAAGCAATATATGGATCACTGCTCTGTATGAAATAAAAAGAATCAAGTTTAGTGTATAATAACACAAACTGACCTTTAGTTGAGACGCATTAGCATTAACTGCTTTGCCAGAATGAAAAGTTACAGCTTAATGCTCAAGTTCATTTAATGCATTTTATGGCACATTTTATTTCACAGTGATTCAGCAATGAAAGAAATCTGGAATTGAGGAGTTCACCAGACCTATAAGGCCACCTGTCACATCCCCCCCAAAATCTCTCCCTGAATTTTTAGGGGTTGAGTTCTATTGTCAAAAAAGTAGCAGCCAGTTTTTGACAAGAAGAAGGTGTAAAATAAAGAAGACTGATTGTGCTTCCACTTTTGTGGCATTTCCTTTTAAATTGGCCTTCTTTCTGACAGTATTCTATGAGTTTTATCATTGAAGCACTACTTTGATTCCCCTTTGCCATAGAGCACACTTTTCATCCATCCATTGGTGCCACAAAGACTCACCGCTCAAACACAGTATTACACTTTACTATGGACATTGTACTGTAGTACTGCAGAAAATATATCCGAATCGTATGGTAAACTCTGCTTTCCATAACATTTTCTAAAAACTAGTGTCTGGCTGGACTAACAGTCAGAAAGCTGTCATATTATATAACTTTTTCTTAAAAATGTGGTTAGTGCTGTCACCTTACAGCTAAAAGGCTAAAAGGTAAGCTTCTGTATGAAGCTTGCATGTTTTCCATGTGCTTTCATGGAGTCCCCCTTCCTCCCACAATCCAAACACATTTTATGCATTTTACATTTGTTTTATGTGTCCAGTGTGTGTGTGGTTGACTGCTCTAGGGCGCACCCCGCCTCTCGCCTACGACAGCTGGGATAGGCTCCAGCTCCCCGCACTGGATTAGCGGTTAAGAAAATGGATGGAAAATGGATCTTTGGTAGGAACGAGTGACTGGAAGTCATTAACAGGATGGAGAAGTTTGGAAATACTGAGAGAAAGACTTGTTCACTGCAGACATTTTGACATGTCGTTACAGGGAAAGCAGAGGAGTAAGTATAAACAGTAATGATGACTGAATTCCACTTAGGCGAGCCTTTTCCCTGCTCCTGGCAGTGGTGGATTATTGGGATACACACCAGAACTCAGCAGTCATTAAGGTTTTTCATTACAGCTGTGTATTTCTTGTAGAGACGAGTCAGAACATCTCCTCTGCAAAAGATCTACATTAGTTAGTAAGAAATGAGCTCTTTGACCATTAAATTAAATGTATAACTTAAGTAACTTAAATTCAGAGTTTTTCTCCAACTACTGGTGGATACAGATACAGAAATCCATAAAGAGAGGAAGCAAACAAGAGAGAGGGTGGAAGGAAAAGAACACAGAGGGGGTATATGTGCAGAGAGCAAAGTAATGTAGAGCAAAAACAAAGAAGAAAAAAAGGAGGCCAAGATGGGGAAAAGAGCTATAAGCCACCTAAAGCATGTAAAGGAAACAAGATAAGAGCACGAGAGAGTGAGGCATAAAGCGCAGGGAGAACTGTTATGGGATGGGAGTGGGTGGGGGTGGAAAAGTGCAAAAGGGAAGGCACAAGCCAAGAAGAGAACATGTAGAGATAAAAAGAGAAACAGAGAGAGAGAGTGAGAGGGCGACAAAAAGGAGGGAGAGGGAGCATCGACTCTTCTCCCTCTTATGGGTGACTGAGTATTGGGAACAGTCAGCTGAGTCCATGTCAAGAGGAAAAGAACCTAAACTAGAACGGAGCTTTACATGCGCAGTTTAGCTCGCCGCCACAGCACTGTAGACAGCCGACGCACTAATGGACAGCCAGCAGAGCGGCGGGGAAAGATAGACGAGGTAGAAAAGAGACTTGGGGAGATGTTTCAATTGAAAAGTAGGGGAAAAAAGTGCATTCATGTACTTTACTGTAGTTCTTAGTGTAGCTGGACTCAGTGCAGGAATTGACTGGCTCACTATCTGAAAAATTGCAAACAGAGCAGGAAGAGGAGGTTCACATGGGAGATGCTTTGATTAAAAAAAAGTCTCAAAACTCATTTAGAGTAACTTGCTGCTGCCGCTGTAGCTCTGTTTAATAGATGGCAGGCAAGTAGAGGAGGGGAGGAGAGGAGAGGGAAAGTTACATCAAAGTGCAGTTGGTGATAGGAATGCATTAGATATAAGCGCTGCCCTGATGTTTGGAATTTCAAAGCTTTAACATTTTTGCTTCCTATCCTGGGATCTTGGTGTTTTTATTACTTTGAGGGTGTTTTTCACTGAGGAGAGCGGGTGACCGTGGCTAATTCTGTTCAATAAAGCAAATGATACGTGCTGCACAGCGCCTCATTTCTCTATTTAATGGACAGCAAAGCAAAGAGAGGCAGAGGTGGGAGAAAGTGTCTCTGAGCTCATTTAGTGTTTTCGCTGGCTGTAGCTGCTTAGTGCTTACTTCAGTGGACATAAGGCAGAGGGGGTTAGAGGGAGAGGGAGAGACGATGGAAAACCTACACAACATTTCAGTCTGCTCTGCGAGAAGTTTATCAAAAGTTGCAATAGATCCATCATTAGGAAAGTTTTTTCTTCACTCTATTCAGTTTTATTCACAAATGGACAATAACTGATTGAGGCATGTTTTTCTTAATTAAATGTAATGTTGCAAACTTGCAAAAGTCTTTTAATTATACAATAGAATAATATAAAGTACCTGTTAGTATAAATAAATACCAGTTAGTGCAGATCAGAGCAAAGTTTCTGTGCATTTACTTAACATTGGACTGTACAATATACATAAATCTAAATCTAAAAAGGAATATAATGTAAAAAATCTAGGATGTATATATGGATGTATATATATGTAAGGATATAAGACAGATTTTACTATATACATATTATTATTCAAGAAACAACACCACAGCATACAAACAGGAGCAAAAGAAACATTTCAGTCACTGTTAGGATTTCCTTAAAATCACACTCAGATTTTAAACTTGTAAGAGAAGGCCGTCCTTTTGAGAGAAGCAATGTCAAACACTCATAAGCAAAATTTCACTCACAGCAAGCATCGCTCATGCCCCATAGGTTGTTTGCTGCTACACACAAAAGCAGTTTATGCTCGTCCATATTTAGAAACACCTATATGGCAACTCCATTAGAATAGAGTCACTGATCCAAATGTTTTATTTGATTTCTATTTCTTCTCATTTCTATTCATCGCGTTTCAAACAACTCTCTGGTGATTGTGAACAACAGAGACCTATTTCACCACAACTGTTCAAATTTGAAATAGTAGGTAAACACAGGTGTTACTAATCACATTAATTACAGCTCTGTGCGTAAATAGAGCAGACTCTTCGTTAATGTGATTAGTGACACCTGCGTTTATTGAGTGTTTCGTGTCAAAACGGCGGCAGTAAAATCGGCTTATAGGCTCTAAAATTGTGTGGTATTTTGATTAAGTATATTAACTTGAGTAGAATTTGTATTCAAGCATTGAAAGTATCCAAATTGTATTTTGATAGAGGGGCCTTTTTTTTTTTTTTTTTTACTCCCTAGACTGAAGAGCAGAGCCCTGGGAAGGGCCTTGAAGCTGTATCATCAATAGGCAACATTATATAACTCCAGGATGAATCAAAGTATGTCAGTCTTGCAGTCTAGCATACTTTGCAGACGAGAATAAACAGTCTTGCAGGAAAGACGAGGAAAAAACGAGGAAAAAATGTTAGCAGCACAGATGTGACATTAATTAAATTTCCACTCTTTGAGACGATACACACACACACACACACACACACACACACACACACAGGTGAGCAAAACCTTTATGAAACCAGAAAAAAGGAATTGTCAGTATTGCATCTATGAGATCCCTTTATACACAGCTGTCAAAAACATACTATACGCCTAGTGCACGCAGCTGACTAGAACATTTCCAAATATGATATTTTAACAGACTTTTAACAGGCCCACTTTTCTGCGGCATGCAACACAGTCGTAAACATTTTTGCTGCAGAAGAATCAATAGGAAAAATTGCTCTGTGGCAACTCATGATAAGCCAAGGCTTTACCTTCATCTGAGTGCTCCACTTATAATGCTTAAAATGTGGCTTGGTGCTCAGGGGTTTAAGAAGATTAAGTCCCTCTTGAGGGCATTGATGCCCAAAGTGTTCAAAATGTCTTCAGGTACAGGTGTGCGAGTCCCTTCTGTGCCATGATGGACAGTAGCCTTGGTTTTAATCACCTCAATTTGGAGAGTGATCACAGATGAGGCCACTGATGGGGGTAAACACAGGTACAATTCCTCAGTGTGTGATGTTATAAAAATCTAGCTAATTTTCAGTGAAGCACCATTAGCTGCTGGTGACTAGGTTATGAAACATCATTTGACCGTGATGCTTGGAGTTATTTTAAGAAATAATAAAGATTTGTTAATGTTACCTATTTATTTAAACTTATTAAATCAAGTGTTTTATAGATAAATAAACAGGAATGCTATTTGAAATGTTTTAACATCTTTATTTGTTCATATACTTTTCTGCATTTGTCAGGCGGTGCTGTGATGTCTGCGTCTTGTGACAGGGGGTGCTGCAGCACCCACAGCGCCACTACTTCCCATGGCCCTGTTTAAAAGTAAATAATAAAACAGCAACTGCATAAAAGCTGGTAGTGCCTTAGTAATACATATTCCCATCAAATCAAGTTGCAATTCAAAATAACTGCTCATAAATTAAGATAACACCAAAAACATAACCTGTAGAACTGACTTACTCATTTTTGTTATTGAAGATGATTTCCTGAATCCAAACTGAGGTTTTTTAAACTTTTAATTCCAAGTAATTGTTGTTTCACTGTAACAAAAAACAAAAAAAAATTACAAGCACAATAATGTGAATTTCTACATACTTAACACTGAACCTGCAGTGCCGGGTTTTAAAAGTACTAAATCAATGTGTGTTTCACACACTTTTACACACAACAGTCACTGTTGTATCTACCTCCATGCCGCTGATTTTCAGTCCGGTTCTTGTGTAATTTGGTGTACCTCAGAATTCTCTCCCCGTTTCCCAGTTTTCAGCTAACATTTCTTTGAAAATCACCATGTTGATGCAGTACTATTTTATTCCTGTCAAACTGAGTTATTTTTCAAAGAATCAGCTAAAGAAATGTGAATAAATTATGATTTTTTGTGACAGATTGCAAATAGCCAAGTGCATAAGGATTCGATTTTAATTTCTTTCTGTTATGTGTAGGCCCAGCAGTGGTTCATCCCTTGAGATATATTCCTTGTTATCCTTAAATGGCTCAAAAGTCTAAAAATGGTCAGATGAAAGGACAGGACTGAAAAAAAAGTGAGGAAGTAACCAGTATATAAAAGTATATTTTAAAAAAATTACAACAAAATATGTTTCCTTGGAAGCAAAATATAAAGAAATAAGGGCTGGCTCAAGACATGTGCGCAGCCCTTGCATTGTACAAGACCTGAAAAACATCTGAACAGTTCCTCTTAGAAGAAGAAATCCCAGTGCAGCCAACAGCGAAATGGCAACAACAACAACAAGCTTCTGCACATTTTATCTTAGCTCTGTGTACCTGGCAGCATGCAGGGAAGGGAGGGAAAAGAGAGAAACATCCTTGAAGACATGTCAGAGAAAGAGAGAGAAAAAATGTGTCCTCCTGCCTGTTTAGAGTTTCCTTGTCAGTGTAACTAAATAGCTTTCTATTTAATGGACAGCAAACAGAGGGGAGAAGGAAGAAACAGATACACGGTAATAGGGCTGGATATTGAAAAATGAAACCCTGTACTGTGCCGCTCACTGTACACCACCTCTGTACATCACAGAAAGTAAGCAGACAGTGAGAGACGGAGAGAAGAATACACACGGCAGATGCTTTAAAAAAGTGTCTCCAAGTCAATTTAGTTTCCCCAAGCCACTGTAACTAAATAGCTCTCTATTTTATTGACAAAAAAGTCTAGGAGAGAAGAGAGAGTGAGAGAACGATGCAAGAGTGATGAGCTGAATGAAAAACGAGCCGCTGGAGACGTAGGAATCCTCTCAACCTCATTTGTGAGCTCTGGTATTTACTGCTGCTATCAGATGTGGATTAGAGGCAGATCACAGAGGCAAGTCGTTTTATCTCATTCACTCGCTGAGTATTATTAAATCATTACTGTCCTGGAGAAAGCTTCTATCTTTCCAGTTTGACATTTTTCTTTAACTGATTAGCTTGTTTAAAACCGCTTGCCCTGTCCAATATGTCTTCTTGTCTCGTTTTGGTACAATAACACATATTAAATGTATATATTAGCCATAGAATTCTATTATATGTCAGTGTGTGGGTAGCTGATGCCGGAGACTACACGAAAAACGATGACAGCGGTAGAAATGTTTTAAATGCGTGGATGTTCAATTAGTGATCTGAGAAGAAATGTGGGGGAGCGTTAACACCATTTTAACACTTGTCTCTCATTAAAAACTGAAATGAGCCATTTATTTTGCCTTTTATACTGCATTAAGCATACATTAACAATTTAAAACAGTGAAATATTTGTATCATCTTGGAGACGAGCGTTAGGTTGTTATGAGTAATGAATAATAATCTAATAGAATAAAGACGATTGCTTTTTTTTTTGTCTTTAATTTCTTAGTAACTAATAATTACTAAAAGATTTTAAAATTTTTAATCACTTGGGGGTTTTTTTTTTGTTATTATTACAATTTAAATGGTGCACAGTTAATCAGTTCATTTAACTGTAAGTGCAGGAATGCCGTCTTTAGCTTCACTGTGGTACCTTAAAGTAAAACTTAAAACATAAATATTATGCATCACTGATATGATGACTGTGCATGGTCAGTTTCGCACTTTAAATTCACATAAATGATGGTAAATGAACTGAGCAAACAATGTAGTGATGGAGACAAATTAGAAGTATTGCCAGTGAACATTAACCAAATTTGCAGTTCATTTATAATATATAAAATAAGACGAATGCGATTACAGAGATCCTTGAAGAAATCTGAACACTGGCACCATTGTACTGTGATGCTGTTGTTAAGTTGTATCCAGGCAACACAAATTTTGAACTAGTAAAATAAAGGAAATCATCAAAGTTGTTTGTTTAAAAGTAATATAATAATAAAGAAAATTAAAGAAAGGCTGATGGATGAATCCACTAGCTGTAGTAATTAGAATAACACATTGCACCTACCATACATTAGTAGTGACAATAATATGGATATGCTGAAAAATCTTTAAAACTCTAAAAAGTATCTTTATAGAAGGATTTTTTTAGAAGGACTTAAAGGACTCTTTTTTTTTTTTTTTAGGTATTAAATCAACAAAGCAAAATTTCACTCTATAGCTGTGACTATATTAGAAAGCACTAGGGCACATCTGCAGTGCACCAAGGTTACCAAGTTCAAACCTGCCTGATCCTGTCAGTCTTTGCTTGTCTCTAACTTACACATACACAGAGAAAGCTAGGAAAATTAGTCAGTGAAAATGCTCACAGGAGTACACAGTATGCTGGTTTGGGAGCAGTGTGGTGTGAGATAAATTGATGGGGTGAGAGAAAAAGGGGGAGGAAGTAGCAGGAAACACGGTAGCAAAGCAAAGGAAAGACAACAGAGAAAGAAGAAGGGAACACATGCATCGCTCCACTGGGACTAACAATTCCAGTCTTCCTCCAGACCTTCAAGTCAGAGCCGTCTACCACTTCAGAGGGAACATTGCCTCACTAAACCAACACACACACACATAAACTACCTCCCCTCTGTGTCTCAACACTCAGAACAGCTGTCAGATACCTCTGGACTCCTCTGGGGGGAGTGCATGTGTGTTTGTGTGTGTATGCACTGTAACTGCATGTCATGCAGCTCCACTGCGTTTATTTATGCATGCTCGAACATTTGTGAGCCAGCATGTTTGCATGTGGGTGTCTTGTGAAGTTTCGATGACTAAGGGGCTCATTATTTTTATCTGTAATATTTATACCCAACTCCAGAATATTTACCGTTTCTTTTTTTTTTCTTTTTTTTTTTTAAAAATTAAAAATTTTT
>VUQG01016699.1:12012-24489 GCA_015106755.1 Etia nguti | reverse complement strand
TTAAAGGTACCGTTTCTTTTTTTTTTCTTTTTTTTTTTTGAAAAATTAAAAAGTGGTGGAAAACAAGGATTTTTAAAATGCAGTGATAGCAAAATCTGAGACCAAACTGGATTTTAAAATACCTTTTGCGGTGCAAACATTAACCTTTTCTTTTCCTCCTTGCTCAGGCTGACACTGGTGCATAATCAGTGGCTCATTTGTACTTTCTTTCCCTTTTTTACTCTTCCCTGCATTTTACAAGGTATATTTCCTCAGCTATGCCTGGCCTCACTTTGAAGAAAGCACAACAAAACACTTTTGCATGCATGGATTAATTTTTTATTTTATTTTATTAAACATATTGAGTAAAAAAAAAGTCGGACTATGAATTGTAAGAGTGGTTTTCCAACATGTATTATTGTAAATCTGTATGTGTGAATGAGAAAGAGCATGCATAAATCTCACCGTCCCACAGCAAGTGTTTATCTTTGTGTGCTACGCGTGTATTTATGCATCATATTAGCACGGAGGCCGGGTAACAAGGCATTAGTGGTCTTACTGTGCTTTCTGTCACTTTGAGTCTTGTTAGAGGCTGTTTTAGCTCTGCTAAACTAAATCAATACACAATAGCTATTGCCTTACAACACATGCATGCACTCCCCAGCAACCACACACACACACACAGAGGCTACAAGTGAAATCGCCCAGTCAGCTACGATGTCCAATCAAGAGCTGTTTAAGAAGACACAGAGCGCTGTTTAGAAGATGTGTGTGCTGCTCTGCAAAATGAGAAAAGCATTTAAAGAGGTGTCGCTCCTGTTAATGACCGGTGCCGCTTGAATTCACCTGCTGCTGTTTCATCAATAATGTTTTAGTGCAGCTGCCAACATGTGCAAAAGTATGGGTGTATGTACCTTTCTAAATTAACCCCTATTCATCTTAAATGAATAAAATAAAACTATCGTACACATCCTGAAAAAAAAAAATCTTTAATTCCACAAGTTTTAAAGACTTTTTTGTTTCAAAGACAGTATCTGCAGCAGAATATTTTATACTATATTCACAAGTATTTAGGGTTTTTTTTTGACAGGTTTTGTTTGTGGCGCGCCGGCGCAGAGAGCTATTAAAAATGCATACTTTGCTATTTATGGAGTTGAAACTTCAGTGTTATGCGAGGGTGGATCACACGGTACTTCATAACCCGTTCAACCATAATAGTCTGGTGTGTGTGTTTGTGTGTAGGAAGAGAAGGTTGAACATGTGTGCACCACCGTCTATGTGTATGTGTCCATATGTGGGTGTGTGATGAGCATTTGACTGCTAAAGACCTGAAAAACCGTGAATCAATACTGCTAATGAGAGTTTTAGAGCTGGGAGAGGAGGGATATAAAACCTCTCACCCTGTTCCTTCAATTTGTCTTTCCCTCCTCCTTTCCCACCTTCTTAACTCGCTCTCCCTTCTTCTGCGTCTCCTCTCTCTGTCTCTGCTTCTGTCTCCGTCCGTATGTTTCTTTGCTCAGTGGCGCGCACCATTTTGTTGCTTCCTATCCTCCCTTCCTCAGTCTCTTGCCCCCCCCCCTGCATTTCTTAGACCCACAAGTATAGGTGGTGGTAAACTGTGCCATCATCTCCTCCTCTCAAATGCACTTTGCTCCACTCCTCCACCCTGACAAATTGAATATTCTCTCTAAACACTTTTTCCAGGAGTGGAGGCATCTCATGTTCTGCTTCCGCGGATCTGCAAACTTAACGTCAGTGCCCCAATAGCCCATTATCCACACACCACAGATGTATCCTGCAGCATCACAGTCCCCATGTAGCAAAAGACCATCCTGTGGTGGATTTGCAGGTTTTTTTTGCAAATCATGTAGACTTAACATAATTTCAAATGCAGAGCGATTCTACATTCATTGCTGTAGCCCAGCTAATCCTCCAGTTCTTTCAAACTTTAAAAACTTGCTTATTTGTTTGTGTGCATCGAAGTCTAATCATTTTTGTCTGTTCTATAATTATGGTGAATTATGGTTGATTGAGTTAAAACGGCATCACAGTAACAGCTGTATAACAAGAATTCAAGCCTGTTACAACAAATGTGCAACATGGTGTGATTATTTCCTCTTACTTATTTTCCAAGAGATCTGTAGAAATTGTTTGTCCTCAGTTTGAGAGCACCACCTATTTGCAAAACGTGACTCCAACATGATTTGTTGAGAACAGAATAAATACTGAGCACACACGAGACTAATCTGGGACTTCTGTAGTTTTGCATTATCATAAGGTTGTGGGTTTGTCTCCCCGCATGAATTTCTGGTCAAAATTTATGCAGCAAGAAACAGAGATTGATATTTTCTAATGCTGTATAACAGTTGATCAAATGTCGTATGTGTAAAATAAAATAGCTTTCCAGTAAATAACTACTTACCATAGATGACAACAGCATCAAGTGGAAATACTCATCTAATGTACTTTAATGTAATCTACCAATAAATGATGAAAATATATTTGAATTCAGACTTAATATTAACTCTAATATACTAAACAAGTTTCTGCACAAGCCTAGTTGTTCATTTTTACATTCAATGAAAAAGGGATAAAAAAAACAAAAAAAACAGTGGATACTTGAGAACCAAATGCACCAAAATCTTTAGTCACAAAGGTAGACGTGTGCATACAAATCACTTCTTTGATAAATCCCAAACACTGGGAAATTGTACGCATGCCTAAATATCTGATTTCCACTCCAATCTCTACCTTGGAATGGCTACAGAAATTTTCTTATTTGATCAGCTGCATATAAAATTGCTGTTTTCACCTCAAGTTATCACAGTGGGGGGAAAAAACCCAGCCAAGAATAAATGCATTTTTACTTAATGTGAAACTGACATGGTTGATGGAGAAGTGAAGAAAGAGGAGTGTGTGGTTGGTGGTCTGGGTTCTGGAATAAAGAACAGCTGAAAAACTATGTGAGGGGGAAAATAATTAAGGCTATCAACTCTGCAAATTCAAAGCAAAGGATCCTGGCAGAGGTAAAAAAGAAAAAGTCAGAATAGAAAAAACAGGAGGCAAGGAAAAAAAAGCACATCAGTTCACACAACAAAAGCAGACCATTGTGCACACTCACAGCTATTTATAGCACAATTAATGAGAATAATAATAATAAAATGGAAACACAGCACACAATAAATGTTTTCCATTTAGTTAGGTAAAAAAAAAAAAAAGAAGAAGAAGTTTAGGCCCTTGTTTTATATCCCCCTTATTTTTACTTTTTAATCTCCACCCTACTGTATTAGGCTTCACCTGCTCTTAAAACATGTGCACATGTCTGTATTTTTACCCCTCCTTTATAAATATTAGTTTATGTTTTCGTGTGCACACGTTGTTTGTGCAAGATGCACTCCAATTTGCATCTGTGGTCTACAGAACATTTAGGCTTATTTCCAAAATGATTTATAGATTATGTGATCAAACATGCAAAACTATGAGTATGGTTCTGTAAGAAAAAAAATTCCGCCCAGCTAATAAAGAAGTTATGGAGTTGCTGATTAACACAGTCAGAGGAAAAGGGGGGTGGAGAAACGATAGTTTAGAGACTGGTTTGCAAGCAGAGGTGGGGTGTGTTTGATAAATGGCTGACTGTGCGCAGCATCGTTTAGAGTTATTAATAAAACACAGACACTGTATCGATCCGTGACGGGCGGGGCGCAGAGCCGGCAGATATGCTCTCTCTGATATAGATTTACATATGGCCCCTGTTCCTCCATATGGATTTAGCAGCAAAGCCCAGAGTATCTGCAAGGCTTTGACTGATTAGGGCTGTCCAACCTGCTAAAGGTGAGAGGAGTGATAGAAATGAGTGGGAGTGAATAAGACATATTTACGGTATATAAAGAGAGGGAGGGAGAGGGCAGAAGGGAGATGCCCCCGTTCCCAAATCAACTCGGTACAATGTGGAGAGCTAAGCGGACCAGACAGGTGTCAGCAGCATGGTAAAGTCTCTCTCCCACAGAAGCTATCAAGGGGTAGAGCTGTCGGCATTGAGTTAAAATTTCTAATCATTTCCTCTGACTCCCACAACTTACAGCCCATCGTCGCCATTCATCATCTTCCACAAGACATCTCAGAAAGAAGTTCTTAATTTACCGTGATTATGACTCTGTTTGCATATAAATTGCGGGTAATGATTGGAGCCCTAATTTGGAGGGAGGAGAATGTGTGGAGGGACGATTTTTCTTTTTTTTTTCCCTCCCCCTTCTTTTTGTCTTGCGAAAGCAAAAGAAGAAGAAGCGGATCCCACGGTTCAAGTTTCTTGCTACTTTCACACATACACCCACCAGTATAAGCACATGCAAACACATGCATGGCCTATCTCCTTTTCCCCCATGAAGGCACGTGCAGGGGTCCAGGGATCACCCAGAATGCTTTGCCCTGCATTGTTGAACTGTTCTTTTCAGTGCATTAGAGGAGGGTGAGAGGCTCCACGTTGCCAAAAGATGGGTCAGGCCCTTTCACTGCCAGCATCCTTCTTTCACCCAGGCCTCTGTCTCCCAGGGCAACTCTCTTTCTTGTCCCCTGCATGTGTGTGTATCTCTGAAAGTGTGTGTTTGCGTATGCATGTGTGTGTCTGTGTGTGAGGAAGAGTGCAAGTGAAAGAGGAACATGAAAAGGAAAAGCAGGCTCGATGACTCGCAGCCAAACCTTCTCCAATTTCCTCTCCACGACTAATCTGATTGGCTCTCGTGATGCTCCGACGGTGAAAGGAGAGCAGGATTGGATGATGCCGGTAGGAACTGAGCAGGCAGTAGGCCATATTTGGCTGGGAATGTTGGGATGAGGCAGGAATTTGGGCAGATTTCCTCCTATAGAACTCTTTCGGGGAATCACAATGTGTGTGTTGATGCGATTGTACAATGTAATGTATGTTCAGAGCATCTTCCTTGAAGTGCCTATTTAGTGTTTTCCAGTTCATTCGCAGCTTCACATAAGCATCCTGTCTGATTGAAGGGCAGAGGAAGCTTTAGATTTAGTGGGGAAATAAAAGAGAGAGGCCACGGGAGAGAATGAGAAAACTCTATCTTTTCACCCGATTTAGGATTACCAAGAAAAGCAGGGGGGCAGTCGGGAAGAAGGGGAGGCAGAGGATAACAGGGAGAAAAAGAGAGAAACACAGGGAATTAGCGATGTCGAGAGAAACAATGAGGTCCAAATAAATCAGTCTGAGCAAACCAAATCAAGAGGGGTGCTGGGACTCTGAATCAGGTTAATCAGCAGGTATATTTGCAAGTACATGACTGCACAAAAATTCAAACGAGCTCTTTTTACTCCCACTTTGACCATCCATACTCATTGTGTAACTCTTCTTCAAATTAACGCTATATGGCAAGAAGACAAAGACCCTTGTTAGTTGCTCTTTGTGGTGGTGGTGCAAAGGCACAGTGGTGCTAAAGTCAGCAAAACAGCCTCGCAATATCGTAACAGCAGCACTTACATGCTGATGTTTAGCAGGAACAGTGGTGCCTATGTCACTTGTCTTACTCTTAACATGCTTACATTTGCTAATTAGCACTACACAAGAGCTGCAGTTGAGGTTAAAAGAACGCCATTGCTTTGTTTGTATTTGCACAATTAGAAAAATTAGTTAGATGTCTGATTAGGTCATTTAGCTTGTTGACAACTTGATTGTGTGTTAATTTGGGGGTAATGCATATTCAAGTTGCTGAGACATTTTATTCACAACTACAACTTTAGCCATCCATTTTCTTCTACTTAACCAATTCAGCCTATCTGCCCATCTGCCATAGAGCGAGAGGTCGGGTACACCATGGACTGGTCGCCAGTCTGTCACAGGGCTAAAACAGAGAGACAGACAACCATTCGCACTCATATTCACATAATCCCCACTAACTGCATGTTTTTGGATTGTGGTGGGAAACCGTGTGTACCCAGAGAAAAAACCACAAAAACATGGGGAAAATATGCAAACTCCACATAGAAAGGTCCTGGCCAGATGGTGGATTCAAACCCAGGACTATGCTTGTCGTGCAGCATTGCTAACCAATGCATGTTCTTCTCTCCAACGTCTCCAAACGGCAACCCAAAGATAAAAAAAAAAAAGAAAAAAGAAAACCTCCAACTAAACAATCATAGCCTGTCAAATAACACGGTTTTGTCAGAGCAGTTTGTATATTTCAGTCATGCACAAGGTGTTATGGCAAAGTTACTGTTCTGAAGGGTCTTTTTTCCCTCAGCCTAACCAGCTATTGCAGTTGAACCTGCAATCAAAATCAGCAGGATTCACTATCATGATGGGCTCTAACTGGAAGAAAACGGCCTACCCCACACAGATCATTTACACAACGAGTGTCGAGATACTTATAATTTAAATAAAAGTGTTCATTAAACTGCATGCACTATACATTAGGAATTTAGCTTGGAGAGTTGGTGTACATAAATAATTGCCAGAAAGTAAACAGTCATTAACTCTGACACTCTGCATTGCAGAGTATAGGCAATAAGATGTTTTACACAGCAAACAGTCCAAATCCAAACACTGATACAGTGCAAGACACACATAAAGTGATGGAGAGAAAGGTGCAAGCACGATGTGAAAAGGCAAAAAGAAGAGAGAAGAGAAAGGAGAGGATCAAAGGCGGAAAAGGAGTTAAGAAGCAGATGAGTAAATAAAATGGATATACTCGCCAGTTCAGCGGAAAAACGCGGTAAGGATTAGGAGGTGTGCAGATGTGGAAAAAGAGAGTGAAATGGAAAGACAAGAATGGGGAGATGAGTAAGGGGGAGGAAATGAGGGAAACAAAGACCTCACAGTGTTAAGAGTGCTGCTGGGCATCCTCAGAGGAAAACAGAGCAGACGCCTTTGTACTTGGAGTGGAAGCTCCGGGTCTTCGTGGATGTGTGCATTAGCTGGTCCTTGAATTAGTGGGTCCCTAAGGTCCCTCTTTCTCTCTCTGTACCCCAAATCTATCATTTTCTTCATCTTTCCAGCTCTGTAAAGCCATCTATTTCCATCGGTTTATCTCTCTAGCTCTTCACCTTTCTCTATATCTGTCCATCTCCACCTCTTCCACTCTTTCAATTTCTCTTCCTCAATCTCCCACACAAACTTTATCTCCTTTTCACACACACAGAATAAACACCAAAATAGAAGCATTCGCTGACACACAGTAATGCACAAGTTACACAAGCATATGTACACACACATACACACAGGGAAACACAACATGTTGGTTGTTTTTTTTTTTCTCAAAGGCTTTCTCTTACACTCAAACTGTCTTTCCAAACCAAGCTGCCTTAGCGGGTCCCCAGGTGCACAACTCTGCATCAAAACAGACTCCTTCTTCTTCTTTTCTCTTATTCCCAATTCTTTGTCTGCAAGAAGCTAAAACTAAAAATCCACAAACTGGAATTGACAAATTACTCACAGCATGCTATACCCAGTTCCTCCTGTCTTTTTCTGTTATTCAGTTTCTTTCTTTCTTTCTTTTGTTACAAGTTTTATTTCCCCCATCTGCGAATCTCTAATGCTCTTATACGCAAACCAAGCTTTACTTTATTAAAAAGAAATTTAAAAAAGCTTTGCTTGTAGGTGCTTGTCTAAAAAGATACTTTTAACACTATTTGTATAAGGAGCTCTACTTTTTCAGTGTTCATGTTTTCTTTTCTTTTCAAATATCCCCAATAAGCGTGAGTTTGGAAGTGTTCTAGCCAAACGCCACTCATTTAATAAAAAGGGATCACTTAAGCTCCAAACAGTCTTTAGTCTGGGAATTTGGATTTTTTTGCTCAGTACAGTGCATTATCAGCCCAATATCAACAGTGTGTGTGTGTGGGGGGGAGGTTAATGAGATTATCAGTTATCTATTTGCAGCAGTGAGGTAGAGTATAAGTGCGCAGTGGTATAAATTAAGAGTAAATTGTGAACTTTTCCCTCAAACTTTTTCACGTCTTTATCATTCATGTGTAGAATTATATAATGTTTCATCATGAATACCTATAAAGGAAGATACTGACACACTGCCTTTTATTTTTACCTAATAATCTTCTCTTTTCAGAATTGAAGTCTACTCTTAGGGACAAAGAGTCCTAGCATTTTCTTTTCTTTTTTTTGTCATTGGTCAATCTGTTAATTAAAGGGCTAGTTGCTTCAGGTCATAATTAACATCATGGCTGAGCTGAGAAGGCAGCAGGTCACCAGTCATGATGACTTGGTGTCCTCTTTAGATGCAATCAAATTCTTCTCGAGCAGGATTGGTCTATAGAGCTCAGAGTATAGTACTGTACACTACTGTGTTGTGCCATCCCTCCCTTCTTTGTATTTTGTTTCCAAGTAGTGTCTGCATATAAGACCAACTTAGGCACATGATTTATTCACATTTATTTACTTAATCTAAGAAAAATTGCCAAAGATAGAACAGTCTGACATACTAAATAGTATTCTCAAGGAGCTATTGGCTGAAAACGTGACATATCTCAGCATGGTGTGTAGTGTGTAATAAACTAGATCAGGGGACAAAAGAAGAAGTGGCAGGGACAAAAACTATCTACAGCAGGTGAACAGTAACTGAAAGTCTAGTCCTTAAGAAATATGTACAGAGGAATTAAGAAGAAACGTACAACTGTGAAACACAGTGAAGCTCTGCCATGGTTTGGGGCTACGTTTCAGCCAGAGGTGTATCTGGATTATTTAAAAAATAAATTAATACAAACACAATGGAGCACTATCACTCATGAACTGTCTTCCCAAAGGCCTGGACTATATATTACTGAAGCAGTGTGGGATCATCTTGACAGAGAATCAAACAAAAGACAGCCAACATCTTTTAAAAAAAAAAAAAGAGAGAATTGAATATCCTTCAAGAAGCCTGAAAAACTATTCCCAATGACTACTTAATGAAATTACAAGAAACCCAGCCTATTTCCCATTTTTATAGCAAAATATAAATCAGATTACAGACAATAACCAGAAAGCCAATAGTACCAATGATCTTTCTACTTGCCTATTGATTCTACATATTTTCATCTATGTGTGTAGAGAGTGTATAGATAGAACATGGTAAAACAGCTCAAACTGAGCTTAGTAAGGTACTGAATTCTTCTATCCTAAATTTATACCATAAATTTCTATAGCTACTTCTAATAATTTTAAGCATGAGACATATCTTTAGTCCCCTCATTATGGTCATTGGTGGAAAGTGAATTTAGGTCCATCTCACTAATGTTCCCAATAGGTCAACTGTAGATTGTGCATGTTTTATAAAGTTCGCTAACAGATTAGGGATATCTCAGACACTTGTTCAGGGAGAAAATGTTCCACCAGTCAGTGCTGTGTGTATTTTTCTCAGGACAGCTGACATATTGAATGAAACCCTCTCCACAAACCTCCAACCCCCTCAAGCCTCACACTCCTCCTCCTGCTCCCTCGCTCCTTTGGCTGCATCCTCCAGCCCCCCTCCCCACCCCTCGCTATTCAACAGAGCTGGCGCAGAGACAAGAAGCAAGAAGAGACGGGATGAGGGGGTAGGGGAGGTGTGTGAGTTGGGAGTTGCTCTGGGGGAGGGAGGTTAGAGAAAGAAAGCGAATCGGTTGCACCTACAGAGAGCGCCGAGGGGCAGTGGGCAGAAATAGGGCCGTTAGTGAGGGGTTACAGTCTGAAAATGTGAAGTGTGAGCCACTGAGCTGGAACAGTAGACGATAAGGGTACGCCTGTTCTGATGAAGAGCTCCCCGTTGAGTTATCAATCTATGAGGGTTTGGTGGTTTGTTTGTGTTTGTATTGAATGTTTATGTGAAAAATGTGTCTGACAAGGCTTTGCGATTGTGTCGGTGCACATGAACAACTGTGGATCATTTCGTGTGCTTATGTTTTAGTGTGTGCGTGCAATTTGTGTATATTTATGCGTCTGAAAAGTTTGTGCTCCCCCTCGAATGTCTCAGTGCGTGGCAAACGTCTCGGGGCGCGTCTGTCAAATGTCTGCGTGTGTGCGTGTGGCCTCCTCCACATCTGTTTATCTCATTGTATCAGTCCCAGCAGTAAGGGCATGTCTTCAGCGAGTCCCAGTCTGCCCATATGTCTGCCGTGATCCGTGAATAACTCTGCCTAGCAGTCTCAGACAGGGCCGGCCCTCTGCTCCACACTGCACTACTCTCTGTCACACATGCACAAACACACACTCACACACACACACACAGACAGCCCCTTCAGCATCACCCTCATTTCCTCCAGGTTAGAACACTGGGGGTTTTTGACATTGAACACAGGAGAGGGAAGTAGTTTATAAGATTTAATAAAGTCTGATAATAAGGGGTAAGGTAAATAAGGGTAAGGTTAATAAGCTCTGGGCGAGAAGTTGTGTTAGAACACAGAGCTGAAAAAGCAAAGAGACCCAGGTTCAGGCAGATCAAAGTCTTACATCAAGATTACTCCTCTTGGAAAATAAACCACAACAAATTGGCGGCAGCCGAGGACTTCTCTCTGATTCTAACTATGATAGCATCAATTAGCACTTCAAAGCAGCATAAGGGTTTTCTCCAGCTATCTTTAGATGCCAGTAGGCGTCTTTCTGCCTTTCTGTCAATAACACTCAAAGTTGCTCTTGAGGGAGAAAGATAAGGGTAGTTTATTGGAGAATGAGAGGAGACATGTTCGTAAACATTTCCAGTATAATCATAGAGGTCAGTATCTCTTTCGTAATTAATTAACATCACTATAAAGAGAGTCACACGTTTAAAATATCGAGACAAATGAAAGGAAGAAAAACGGTGTTGTTTTCTTCTTTGGATTATTCTTAGCGTCACGCTCTTCTGTTATAATGATGTGCATGATTTCATCAAAGATTTAAAACATTCTCGCAGCATACTCAGCATTTAGAGTTTCAGAATCAGAAAAATCACCACCGTCATCAAACTGCACCATAAATTATCTCTGTCATCAGCACCCTTACATTTAACTCCAGACTAGAGTTGTGCGCTCAGGATTGCTGCGTCCCATGCAGTGGGAGGGCAGCATGACCCTAATATTTCGCCCTAGACAGTCTGATTGCCGCTGATTGAGATGAGATTGCAGTAAAGCAGGGCTCGCTATGGAAGCCTTATGATTTCCTCCCGCGCTTTGTCAGCTGTACAGATTGACTACTGCTGTTCATTATCATGGAGAGGCTGTCGACTATTTGGGGAATCCAGTGGGAGGCTGGAGGGAGGAGACAAGGCGAGGGAGGAAGTAGAGGGAAGGGAAAAGGAGGGGGTAAATCAAAGCGAAGTTTGGTAAACTTTCCTGAAGGTCGTCCGAGAGCGTGGCTGGGACGGGCCCAGGGGGAGGGCCAATCAAAAGACAGCTTTGTCAACCAATCAAACGGCAGTCACCGTATCATCTTCAATCGACAAAACACGCCTGAGGAATGAAAGAAAGGAAGCGCGAGTGAGCATGCTTCACTCTCTCAGAAGGTGGGTACAGAGAGATCCTAACCTTTATCCACATACTTTATCAGCGACTTGAGCAGACTTTGACCTCCACGGCTATTAACGGGCATTTCTCATGCACACACACACACATACAAAATGCAGCACACATACAAATGCACTCTGTCCCTGCCTTTGTTTTTCTCTTCACAACACACATAGTAGGAAATTTAACGCTCCTTCTCACATGCATGAACCCACACACACACTGCTTGGTGCTATGGGGCTGTTTACATAAGGCCTTGCCCTGGGAAAGCACTGTCATGCTGCCAATGCTGCCAGCAGCGAAAGAGCGAGTGAAAGAGATGGAGAGTGTGGAGGGGAGGGAGATGGCGGGTGATGGAAGATAGAGCTTTGCCAGTCTGATGTGCTCGCAGCCTCGGGGACCAGCGGTCACTCAGAATGAGGGATGAGGATGGATGGAAGGAGGGATGCAGAAAAGGAATGCAAAATGAAAAGAGAAGTGTAGTTGAAGAAAATCTAAGCAAGAGAAGGACAGATTTGGATGGATGAGAAGATACGCGAGTGGGGAGGGGGAAGAAGAGAGATAGATTTAAGCGGAGTGAAACAGGCCAAACTAAGCAGAGCAGAAGAATGGACCGACAAGCGGAGAACAAAGGAAGTTAGGGAGAGATTGGCAGGAGGGGAGGATGGAGAGACAAGAGAGTGAAGCAAAAGGGAGGAAAAGAAAGTGGAGAAAGATGGAGATGGGGGAGAGGAATCCCAGAGTCCCCGCAGTTTGATGCCGTTTCTCTTTGAGCCTCTTAATCTATATGAACAAACGCATCAGCCCCATATTCACACACTTTAAACCTTCATGTCCATGCTTCAGGCTTAAAATAAAGTTTATTTATTTAGCCCATAGAAAAAGGAGTGGGGGGTGAGGGTTGGCGGTGGTGGGGAGACTGGTTTGAGAGGAAGGGAAGATGTACCCAAGGTCAAAAGCACTTAAGTGTGTCCCTCTTTCTTCTTATGTAACCTCTCTCTCTCTCTCTCTCTCTCTCTCTCTCTCTCTCTCTCTCCCCTTCTC
>VUQG01016697.1:0-15254 GCA_015106755.1 Etia nguti | reverse complement strand
TTTTTTTTTTTTTTTTTTAATCGAAACGTAGTTTTTACTATATTTCATCCTACTGCCGTAAATGCACTCTAGATTAAAGTAGTCATTGCCTAAAGTTCCCCACGGTCTCTTTAAAATCTGCCTTTTAGGAAATAACTGATCCTTTTAAAAGTTGCAAAATTCGTAGCAAAAGGTGAATAATGTTGATAGTTTTGGTTCTGTTGTTGCATAAAAAAATATTTTTGTTTGTCACGTTGCAAAATTGCTGGTAATTTTTAACTATGCCTGATGTTATCAGGCAAAAAGTTCTTGAGCATGAGTGTTTGTGCTTAACCTTTGGATCAGTATGCATGACGAAATGATCTCTACTCAGGGTTCACCAGCTAGATGATCTTTCAGCTTTATCTCCTGATTAGTGTTATTAAACTATCAAACCATAACCTCCAGATCATGTGAGCCAGTGTTATGTAACACAACAAAGTTTTAATCTTTTTTTTTTTTATTTTTTTTTTTTTTTTTTGCTTTTATGCTTTTTCCATGTCACCATCAGTGGATGTGGAAGTGGAAGTTTTCGTGTAATGTGTGGATGTAAAAGACAATTTCTCAGTGTGATTTGGTATTTCCTCAATTAACGAAGAATGGAAGCTTGTTTCTGATAATTATTGCATTCATCCATACATCTATCCATCTTCCATCTTCTTCCATTTATCCAGTTCATGCCTATCCCAGCTGTCATAAGGCAAGAGGCAGGGTACTCCCTGGACAGGCCGCTAATCTATCGCAGGGCTGGTCTAATCTGCATGTCAAAATAGCCTTCAGCAAAAAACCAAACCCCAAGTTGTAAATGTTAGGATAAAAGTTATAGAGTTACATAAAGAGCAAGCAGGTTATATAAAGTTAGACATAGAAAAAGGTGCTTGTATGAATGGGTGGATGAGGCTTGCAGTAAGAAAGCACCTTGAGTACTTAAATAGAGTAGAAAAGCTTTATAAAAGTACCATTGCATTTACCAAATATGTCACAATATCAAAATCCAAATATAGAAGTACATACAGAGGATATAAATGCTGTGTCTCTTCCTGACTCACAGACACATTAAGATGGTAAAGATCTTCTCCTGGTGATTCTGTGGAAACAGCCCTGCATGTGCACGGCTGCCTGGGCCTTTGTTGTCTTTAGGAAGCAATGAGAATGGGCTGTTCGTGCCAGATGTCTTGCTCTCAGTGGTCCTAATACACAGCAAGATCTTTAATCCCGTCTATAGTGTTACTGCTTCAGAGAGATAATAGAAAAACCTGAGTTGGTGTGTGTGATTGGTTGCGGCCGACTGTTTCCTATAAGTTTCCTAGAAATGAGTTATTAGTATTAATTCTGCAGTGTTTTCTCTTCCGCACTGAATTGATGCCTTTCTGATATTTCCAACATCATTTACCCTGCAGTGTTTGCACTGTGTAGCTAAAAATAATGATCATTAATGCTCTGTCAATCCCAGAAGATCTAAGAGAGGACATGAGAGGAGTTCATGTCTGTTTTAGGACGTAATAGGGTCCTATCATGCAGACAGTTTTAATTATGTTTTATCTGAGGTGACTACAGTTAAGTAAATGTATTTAATTGCGTTCCTGTTTGTGTAGTTTTTAATTTAGTTAACAGTTTCTCATTCTGTGTTTTTCTTCAGGTGATTTTCAGCATTTAGACAAACCAGTGTGTTAGGACACATCCCACTCATCGTCACTGGGCAGCCCATGCACGTGCACGACACCATGGGCAGCTCCCCCGAGGTGCTCTCTTGGACTTCCTGTCCCAGTCTGCTGGTGGGCAAGCTGAAGGAGGAGCTCAAACTCACTGTGGTTGGGGACAGCATGAAGAAATCCAGCTCGCCTAACTCCCAACCGCAGCCTCCTCAGGCCCCTCTCTCCAACTTACCTCCTCAGATCATCACAGACCTCGCTCCGCCGACACACCTGCCCGTTCCCCTGCAGACGCTGCAGACGCCTGGCCAGGATGAGGAGTCCATGTTGGGGGGTACTAGTCCACCAAACACGGCCCTGAGCGTGGACTCAACTCGAAGCGAAGGTGGACACTTTGATAACAGCGTGCTCCAGCTGCAGGAGCAGGACCACGAGGAAGCTGGGTCGCCGGCGTCCCATGAGCACGGTGGATGTGGCAGCGGCATGGACGACCATATGGGAGAGGGGGACTGTCCAATGGACCACAATGGAGAGGGGAGGCCGAACCTCCCGCATCATCCCGATGACATCAAGCTGCACTTCCAAAGAGCAGCTCCTGGGTCGGGGGGCTTCTTAGAGGGGCTTTTTGGCTGCCTGCGGCCTGTGTGGAACATTATAGGGAAGACCTACTCTACTGAATACAAGCTACAACAGCAAGGTAAACTTTGGGGTTTCATCTTTCTGTTTGGCATCAGTTTAACACACTAAATGCTCTTTGTTTAATTCAGATGTCCCCATCCCTGTGAAACTTCTGAGAAGCAAACAAAAGATTCCCTCTTGTTTCTCCTAATGTATTCTGAAACTGTAATTGAATAGCCCATCCTGGCTTTGCTGTTGTGAGTGAAGCTGCACAGCTGTCAGTTTGAATTGAGGTCATGTTAAAGGTAGGCTCACCTTGCTACAGGGCTGCGTGAACAGGCTGGACGAGAGCTACAGGATACGAGTCGAGGTCGGACAGAACTGGGCTGGATCTCATGGCTGCTTAGCCGTGATTTGGGCTAGAGGTTGTAGCTTCTGTTCCTAAAACCACTTAAACAGTATGATTCAGTATTTGAAGGTCTAAGACATTTATAGGAGCTTTAGGTTTATTTATACACATATTGGTAAGAACTATAAAACACGTGCTTTCTGGTGTATTTTTGTGGTCATTTGTGGACATTGACAGCACTGTGGATTTGAAAGCTGTGATCAAAGTGCAGACTTTCAGCTATAATTCAAGGGTTTAACAAAAATATTGGAAGACAAAACATGTGTGTGAATAAGAGGGAGGCAAGCAGAAAGATGCAGTTAGTAGAGGTAGTGAAGGTGGATGTGTTTAAGTACCTGATGTCAGCCATCCAAAGCGACGGACAATGCACAAGAGCAGTGAAGAAGAGAGAGCAGGCAGGGTGGAGTGGGTGGAGATGAGTGTTAGGGGACAGAAGGATGGCAGCAAGAGTGAAAGGGAAGGTTTTATAGGACGAGAGACCTGCTGTGATGTACGGTTTGGAGACGGTAGCTGAGTTTAAGATGTTAAGATTTCATTGGGAGTGAGCCAGATGGACAGGATTAGAAATCTGTATATCAGAAGGACAGCTCAGGAGAGAAAGTTGGAGAGGAAAAGTTGACAAGGTTTGGATCCACAGAGGTGGATCCAAACCTCATGGATGGTGTGAAAGAGGACACACAGGAGGATATGGGGAGGTGGAGGGGGATGATTTACCATGGCGACCCCTAAAGGCAGACATAAGAAGAAGATTGTTGGTAAACTATCATTATGAATATGACCAGTACTTTCAAAGCTTGGTTCAAATATTTTTGCAATGAGTGAAACCTGTGGTCTGGAATGTATAGACCAATATGCAGTGTTTGCTTCTCCACAACTTGTAGGAGTAGCTTCACATTTATATAAACAGAAATTGTAGACACACAAACATCCTTATCCTTAGGCTATAAGCCTATAAAGCTTTGTTCTGAAGAGCAAGTATTACTGACATTACTGACAAAAATGTTGCTAAAGAACACATGTAGTTCATCATATACACTTTGCGAAGTACCAGGATGCTGTGGTCATTTTGACAAAACTTGGTTAACCTGATTTCAGACATGTGGGAGGTTCCTTTCGAGGAGATTTCAGAGCTGCAGTGGCTTGGCAGCGGCGCACAGGGTGCCGTCTTCCTGGGCAAGTTTCGCTCCGAGGAGGTGGCTATCAAGAAGGTGCGAGAGCAGAAGGAGACGGATATTAAACACCTGCGAAAGCTCAAGCATCCCAATATCATCAGCTTCAAGTAAGTCCACGGTCACTCGCCCTTGTGCGTGTCGCGTTGGTTTCATCTGGTGGAGCTCTGGGTTTGTTTAAACATGTTTTCTGTCTTTTTTTTTCTGTCTCAGGGGTGTGTGCACCCAGGCACCATGTTACTGCATTATCATGGAGTACTGTGCCCAGGGTCAGCTGTATGAGGTGCTGAGGGCGGGGAGGAAAGTGACCCCAAGGCTGCTGGTGGACTGGGCCACAGGCATTGCCAGCGGCATGAACTACCTACACCTGCACAAGATCATCCACAGAGACCTCAAGTCTCCCAAGTGAGTTTGTTGGGCAGGAAGATGATTAACTTTCTGATGAAGGAGCATCTTATACATTTGTGTTGAGAAAACACAGTAGTAGACCTAAATCAAATTTAAGTTATTTAGTCCTTATTTGTGGGAATGAAATGCATAGTTTTCTTGGTGCATCATGGGTGCTGTGTTCACACAATCCATCCTTTCTGCTCCGAATAGTCTGACATTAACTCAAATACCATTCTCAGATTTAACAAAAGCTACTCGTCTTCATGTAAGAGTATGACAGATTGTTCTGTCTCATCCCCGCTGCATGCTGTAGCCTTGCATTTCTAATCAATATCATCGTGCTGCAGCAGTGCCACACACTGTATTAGTCAGCAGAATGATAGCAGTCTGAATGTGCTGGAAAGGTCAGACTCATTCAGCTAATGGGGTGATTCAGATGCTTCTCTATCAGTGGAGTCGTTTTGGCTTAAAAACTGATTCTAAGTGCTAAAGAAAGAAAAGCTCATACCCTGTAAAAACTTGTGCATTATCATCATCATCAGCCTGAATGGTTTAACCCCGGGCCAGCTCATCCTGCTTTTCTTTTTTCTTTTTTTCTTTTTTTTTTTTAAACTCCTCTTAACCAAATAGACTGACCTTGCTGTGTTTTCTCTTTGTGTGTCTTTTAGTGTTTTGGTGACCCACAACGACACTGTGAAAATCTCAGACTTTGGCACGTCCAAAGAGCTCAGTGATAAAAGTACAAAGATGTCATTTGCGGGGACGGTGGCCTGGATGGCCCCAGAAGTGATAAGAAATGAGCCTGTGTCTGAAAAAGTAGACATCTGGTGAGTAATAAATGAAGAAGTATGAAGCAATGTTTAGCTTTTCTACATCACAGAAAATGATATTTTAAGAGTCATCTTTAATAGTCATGTTTCTGCAATGAAACCTTTCCATCTTTGCTTGTGTGTTGCAGGTCATTTGGAGTTGTGTTATGGGAACTGCTGACTGGAGAGATCCCCTACAAAGATGTGGACTCCTCTGCCATTATTTGGGGTGTCGGCAGCAACAGTCTCCACCTTCCCGTCCCCTCCACGTGCCCGGATGGGTTTAAAATCCTCATGAAACAGACATGGTGAGCAAAAATATCTTTTCTACTACATCTTAAAATATGATAACTGCTAGAACGTAAACATACTCAGTGTATCTTCCTTCATGATTTTCTTGAACTCCAGGCAGGGAAAGCCCAGGAATAGGCCTTCGTTTCGTCAGATTCTCCTACATCTCGACATTGCCTCTGCAGATGTTCTGGGAACTCCTCAGGAGACCTACTTCAAGTCTCAGGTCTGGACCAATACTTAGAAATGCAAGACTACACCTTCACTTTGTGTGCTTTTGCAGTGTAATTCTCTGTGCAGTGAATGCTCTGGCTGCATATTGACTGTGTAAATCCGTATTACAGGCAGAATGGAGGGAGGAGGTAAAGAAGCATTTTGAGAAGATCAAAAGTGAAGGCACCTGCATCCACAGGCTGGACGAGGAGCTGATCCGACGCAGGAGGGATGAACTCAGGTGTGTGGGAAAAGAGCGCAAACATGTGGCTTGTTAATAGCAGACATGGTTTCAATTTGTACATAAAGCAGAAGTTATTGGAGTTGAACATTTGGATGCATTTCATGCATGTTCTTAGGCATGCGCTGGACATCCGGGAGCACTATGAGAGGAAATTGGAGAGAGCAAACAACCTCTACATGGAGCTCAGTGCCATCATGCTGCAGCTGGAGGTCCGAGAAAAGGAGCTGATGAAGTATGTAGAGAAACATTTTTGTCACATCTGTACTTTACTAGTATCCTGCTCTCATTATGCCCGTATTTCCTCTCTTTCAACATTTCCAGTAACAAACTGCAACAGAACTGAAGCATGTTCATCTAGCTAGAGTGACAAAAATGATCTGAATGGCATCCTAAATATTTTTAGACTTTTCCTATGAGTCTCTGCTTTTTTGACTTGCACATGACCTACATATAATAATAAATAAATAAAATGAATAAATCAGTGAGTTTTACCTGTCAGGAATACTTTTCTCTTCCCGTTAATGTTTGCTATGTTGTGTTTTACTAAAGTGCAGTGTGACTGCTTTCCCCCCATGATCTGACTTAAATCTAGTTCTGTGCATCACCGTAGGAGAGAGCAGGCGGTGGAAAAGAAATATCCCGGCAGCTACAAGCGCCACTTAGTCCGACCGATTGTTAGATCCAACGCTGTGGAGAAGCTCATCAAGAAGAAAGGAAGCATTTCCCACAAACCTGGGATGCCTCCCTGCAAAAGGTCTGACTTTCAAATGTATTATCTCTATTAAATGTTACACACGTTCACGTATCTGTAGATTCAGCTGCAGATACGTGATTTATCGCAGCTCAGGTCTTGAGTGTCATTTAAATACTTAAATGAACTGTTGAATACAATTCATATTTTCCAGGCCAGACTTGCTTCGCTCTGATGGCATCCCTAGCGTAGACCCTCTCCCGTCGCCCTCACCGCTGTCTGCAAGCCCGAAGGTCTCCACCCCTCCTGGCAAAGCCCGGTACCGAAGCAAGCCTCGTCACCGCCGGGCCAACAGCAAAGGAAGCCACAGCGAGTTCTCCGCTGTGCTGAAGCCCATTGCGGGAGCACCGGAAGAAACCCAATCTCTCCAGGAGCAACCGATCCACCATCATCACCATCACCACCACCCTCCTCAAACGGAGGGGAACTTTCTCCCCTTGAAAGGCCGCGAGGAGGCCGTTGTCAACTGTGCCAACAACTTGCGATACTTTGGCCCTGCCGCCGCCCTCCGTAGCCCTCAAACTGACCACATGCAGCGCCGCGTTTCTGGCTCCAGTCCTGACCTCATTTCCACTGCTGTGGATGCAGACACGCGACAGCGGACTTCATCCACCGGCTCCAACCCTGTATCAGGCGCTGGTGCTGGTTCTTTATGTCCCTGCTGCCAGGCTCACCCTTTCCCCGGCTGCCTACACTGTCAGGAGACCCCTCCCCCATCAAGCCACCCAGAGCTGCCGCACTACTCACTGCTCAACACCCAAGAGGGCACCCAGTCTTCTCTGGGGGCACACAACAAAGACACAGTCTCAGATGGAGAGACCACAAAGAAGACAGAGGCGCAGGAACAGGATGCATCCCAGCACGCGCACACACTGCCCTCTGCACTGCCCCGCACTCTCAGGCCGCTCAGGAAGGTGAGCAGAGCTGGTGGCTTTATACCGACGAGTATGTAAAGTGTGCTTGTGTGGGATTAAAAGCTGTTACCGCTTCTTCTCTTTCAGGGTGGTGATGAGTCATCTGAAGAAGAAGAGGGAGAGGTGGATAGTGAAGTGGAGTTTCCAAGGAGACAGAGGTGAATACAGATGGTCATTTAGTTTGCAGATAGGTTTTTATTGTGGTGCAGCAAAAGAAAATAATCTTTAACACATCAAGTAGGAGCCATTTTCAAAGGAAACTGCTGAACGAAGTAACCATGTTGAAGTTTTTTTAATTTTTCCCCCTTTTTCTCCCTCACAGACCTCATCGCTGTATGAGCAGTTTCCAGTCTTACTCTACATTCAGCTCAGAGAACCTGTCGGTGTCAGACGGAGAGGAAGGAAACACCAGTGACCACTCGCACAGCGGACCCCTGGAGAGGCTGAGCGCCAGTCAGGAGGAGCACCTGGATGAGCTGCTGTCGCACACGCCGGACATCCCCATCGACATCTCCACCCAGTCAGACGGCCTCTCTGACAAGGAGTGTGCCGTTCGCAGGGTGAAGACGCAGATTTCATTGGGAAAGCTGTGCTCTGACGAACACAGCTATGAGGTCAGTTTGCATGAATCTGTATGCAGATGTGGCTAGAAGGGTGGTAAGACCCACCGCTTCAGTCCAGATAGCTTACAGCAGCTTTGTGAAAAGACACGAGTCCAGACCATGTGGTCTTCTGACTTTGATGGTGTCCTAACCTTTCCTCCAGCGCCACCATGAGCGCCTGTTTAAAGGATTACTAACGAAATGGGTTTAACATGCAGATATGAGCATGTGGCTGAAAGCACTTCTGTGCCCAAATAAAAGCTCTCAGATGCTTTAAAGGGTTGGGCTTCTACATATAGACTGAAATAATGTGACACTATGCACATCACTTATTAATAGTAAGCCTTTGCTCTATCACTACAGATAAACACACTCTGTATTCGTATGTAGGTCACTAAAACATTTTGATGTTTAATTTATTCATTTACAGGGGACCGAATGTGCTCATTTCTAATTTTATATTTTGAACTTTGCTACAGTAGCTTTGAATGATTCACAGTTTTAAAAAAAATCCCTGCAGCTCATCAGTTCATCCTCTGCCCGAAACAAGTGGTTTTAGCTGCTTCCCATGCACAAGCAGGAGCAGAGCCGTCTGCAGCCTGAGCTTTTGAGTCACGGGGCTGTTTGAGTGTAATGAGCTGACTTTACTGACTTTATTATAAACTATGGTACACCTTGCATGCACCTTGAAGGAAACGGGGTTGGACCCCTTTTTGGCTTCAGAACTGTCTTCGTTCTTCATGGCACAGACTCAACAAGGTGCTAGAAACATTCCACAGAGAATTTGGTCCATATTCACATGATAGTATCACACAGTTGCTGGAGATTTGCCGGCAGTACATCCACCCACTGTGGTCATAAAGGGGTGGATATGTCAGCAACGCAAATAGGCTGTCATATTTAAAGTTGGAACTAATGTATCCAAACTGCACCAAAAAAAT
Organism: Etia nguti; assembly: GCA_015106755.1. NCBI lineage: Eukaryota > Metazoa > Chordata > Actinopteri > Cichliformes > Cichlidae > Etia > Etia nguti. The sequence continues at coordinate 6,233 of VUQG01016697.1, read as the reverse complement.
ATCCCCTTTTTGTTCTGAGTCATAAGAAACATTAATTTATGTTTATTTTATTTATTGAGTTGCACAAAACATCTTTCTTGAGATCATAATGCATCTCAAATCATCCCTGATGCTGGATCTTTCTTAATGTTCCCGTTTGTTCCCTTGTGTTTCACAGAATCCGCTACAGTTTGGGGACTCGGACTGTGATTCGTCAGAAGCGGAGTGCTCCGATGCCACTATTAGAAACAACAAAGTCGGGGCTCCTTCTTCGTGGTGAACCTGCCTAAAGGGCTCAGCTTCATTTTTTTGCCTGGAGGCCATCATGTCCCTCTCTGCTCTGCAGAAAATACAGCAATAAGAGGACAAACATTGTAAACAAAGCTCCCTATAGCAATGTCCCATGTAATCTCTCCCACATGAACCCCGCCCCACCCCACCTCATCTAGCACAGCATTCAGGCAACCCATTGCAGGGATTCCCTTTTGAATGATAATGTACAATAGATAGTTTAACGCTCATAATTTATTTTTGACTGAGTTCTGAAGGAAAATTCAGGAACTATGAAACTTCTTCGATCGGAAGAGAGAGGAAAAAAACAGACATTTTGAACCCAAGCAAGGGTTTACTGTGTGATGGAGAGAGACCAGGACTGGAAGAAGGTGCAGACGATGATGATGATAATGATGATGATGAGAAGGGCTTATTGATGAGAGGATGATGGCTTTCAGTCAGGAGATGCATAACTGCAGCAGTTGGTATCTCAGGTGACTGACCCAGAATAAAAGCGGCTTTCAACATCTCACTGTCGTGGACAGAAATCTCCAAACAACAAGCAGTCGCTCATACTGCAGCCTGACCAACCTGCTTTACCATGAGTTTACAGTATCAAGTCCCAGTACCCCACCTCCTCCACTTCCACCCTGCCTCCCCACTGTGAATAACGTGGGGAGCAAGGAGCTCATGGAAAACATCGTGAACACCAGCATGAACAACCTGCCTCGCAACTGGATTTTCTCCCTCCCTGAAACCACCGGATGTGTCTGTTCTTCAGGACCCCCCACCCCCTGCCCTCACGTAGCTGTTGAAGCATGCTTAAGCAGCTCGCGAAATGAAAACGCTGCCCCAAGACTGCATGAAGCGGACAGAGCATCAGAGATAAAGACGCGGCCGAGAGCTAAAGGAAAAAACAAAGAGACTCTTCCTCTCTGACTCTGCTCGTCCTTCTCTTAAAGACATGCCAATGTCATCAGCAATCAGATGTCACAGGCAGAGTTACTGAGGGAGTTATCTGTGTGTGAGAGTGTGAGTGAATGTGAGTTTGACAACACAAAGCCCTTTCCTCTCCATTAGACATTACAGTTTCAAGTCTCATCTCAGGATCGTTCAAGGACTGTGAAACTGGACTGGACCAATTATATGAAGGAATGTGTTTTGGGTTTTTTGTTTTTGTTTTTTTTTTGAGCGGCACATATTAAGGACCATGCAGGAATACTCGAAAAGGTCTTACAGGTAGCCTTGATGTTCAACCTTTTATTTCTGTAACAGACTTTAATGTGATGTAGAGACAAAGCATCCAGGTGCAGTATCCCATTTCTTGAAATCTCCAGGTTCGGCACGTTCCACGGACCATTTTCTAGCAGGATGGATTATACCGATGTCCAAAACGGTGATTATTTGCGAATTATAACAGCAATAACACGAGTGAGAAAGAAGTCGCTTGTTCAGGATCTTGCATGTCTAGCTGGCTAGACACAAGCACAGTGACTGGTGGCTAGAGGAGAGCAGCAGGTGTCAGAGACCTGCTTATAGAGGCTATTTTTTAAAAGTCCGGAGTGGGATTTTAGAATTTCCTTAACAGCACTTAAAATACTTAAATAAACACTAACTCACAGATTTTTGGGGGGGGTTTTCAAATCAAAGTGTGAATCTTATAGGCCAGTTTTTTTTTCTTAAAATACTTCCTTATGTAGTCCCAAAGAGTTAAAGAGTTCCTTGGTTAATCCTTTTTCACCAAACACATGCAAATACCGGGTCCTTTGATCACATGTTTAATAATTTATCAGTTTAACTCTTTTCACCATTAGCCCAGCTGCAGGGCCCTTTTAGAAGAGCTCTTTAAATGACCGTAATTGTATTACTGTTTGTGCCAGAGACAAAATTAAGAGGATTTCAGAAAGAAGGGATCACAAGCTTCACGGGGATATTTGGTGTATCACGGTACCACAAAGGATTCACAAGGTACTGATGGCTGAACACGGACAGTAAAATCAACTAAGCCTCGATGTTACCATGTGCACTTCACTCCTCAACCGTTTTGGGCTTGAGAGAAAATTCAAATGTTTCCTGAAAGATGAGAATTATTTTGTCGTGTGGTGTGATAAGGGGTTAAGAAGCATATAGACCAAACTAAAAATGTATTATTTAAAAAATCTGAAAAAATATAGGCCTATGGTTACCTGGAGGTCTGTCCTCCTCAGCGCACACTCCTACTTAATTCTGGATGGCTTATTCATTTGTGATTCAAAAACAAAATAAATGCTACACTGATTCGTAATAACTTGGAACATTAGTGCATGTAGTAAAGTGCAGTCAGAAGTTTGAAAAAAAAAAAAACTATCAAAAGTCCTGTTTTCAAGAGCTCAAATCTCCATCCGTCCATTTTCTTCTCTTTATCCAATTCAGGGTGATTGGGAGGCTGGAGCCTCACATTGTGTGTGACCGAACTGAAGCCTGAGCACGCAGAGACAACACAGGGAGAACATGCAAACTCCACACGGGGCTCAAATTTAGAAAAATCGTAAATTAAATGCTAATTTTAATATATTGTCAAGAATCCGTTCCTGGCGATGACTTCCTTTTTGTTTGTGGGTTTATATTTTTGTCTTCAGCAGATAAAATGCGTGCACGGTCGGTTCGAGGTCTTTCCCTGCAGCTTTCAGGCCATCCCTGATCTTTAGTGTGGTGCACAGTCTAATCAGCTTTGCTGCTTTTAGCACATACCACGGGTGGTTTCAAAATTTTTGTGTAATGGTGAGATGTTTAGCACTTTAGAGTTTCCGGACATTTTTTGGAAAGACTTCCTATTCACACAAACATGCACGTCTGCTTTTTTTGAAAGACAGTCAGAACTCAGTCAGAAAGTAAAAAGGAAAAAAAGAAAGTAAGAGAAAAGGCCTTAAAAGCAAATGTTCTCTTTAATAACAAGGATAAAAATGTGGTCCACTCATGGCAGTTGTGTGACCATCCACAGTCAGGAAGATGGGATGGTGATGCACTCTGTGTGTGTTTTAGCATTTAAGACCAGCCATACCTGTAAACTCCATATACATGCATGGAAAATCTCACGATTACAGAGCTACATTTCTCATAATCTTTCTCCTAAAAGCATATCTTTAAACATGTGATCAGAGGGAATCTTTATTTCTACTAGTGTTTCTGTGAAAGGTAATAAAATGATGAATGCTGCTAAACGGTATGATAAAGACTGGATTCAAAACATTTTGCTGCGAAGTATGGCGAGGTAAATATGTGAAATTAAAACCGTTATTTTTTGTTTTTGTTTTGCATTTCTTCGTTTTCTCTTAATTTTCATGTATATAGCTGTTAAAATGCCCCATTTTTGTGGCCATGTCTTTTGCTGCTTTGATGCTCAGGTTTTATGCAAGAGCAATACATGGGCAGCCACTAGATGGCGACAGTTAGGCTTGTGTTATGTAAATATCCTGACTCCATTCTCTTTTTCTGACTAACATAATTTAATTCCTTTAATTCCTGATAATTATCCAGAGCGATATTACTTTTTACCTCGCTGGTTGTTGCTGAAAAGGGATACTGCATCTGTGAGAGAGCTCTTTCTTTTTTGTTTTTAATAAGCCCCATTTTGTCATCATCCTCACTGATCTGATCTTCAAGCTGACAAACAGCCAGCCAGGGTTGAATTTAATGATAATGATGTCAAGCCACTGGCTCGAGCCTGTGCAGACGACTGAGATTCTGCATATAAAGGAACATAAGCCAGAGACGAGGCCACGGAGCACCGGGCTGCTCTCGGTTTTCAGCGACCTCATCTCAGTGTTACTCCTGTACATAAACACCTGTAAATGTCATGTGACCCTTTATCGCTTCCCTCCCTCTCTCTCCACCTCTCTCTGTCATTGCACAGCTATGGCAAAGCCCCAAGCTTGATGACCAGCGGACTGGTTGAGCAGGAAACTCTTTAAATCTGTCCCACATCAGTATTGAACACTACACGAGGGTGTGAGTCGTAAACCCGAGCAGCACAACGTGATTATTAACGCCGATGGACGGTCTGCCTTTTGCTCGACAGCTTCGGATAGGCTTACACCTTCTGCCTTTCCTCAAGCCTCCTCCTTCACTCTTGTTTACGTTCGTGTGAAATAACCCAGCGTGTTGTAATGACGGGGTAATCCGATCAAGCTGTTAATAACATTATCTTTCTGGCGTATATCCTGTGAAGTATGATTGTTGTGTAGTTTTAATTTAATTTTGATCTTTGTTTTTTTTTTGTTTTTGTTTTTTCTTCGTAGCTGGCCTACATGATTGTTGAATTTAATTTATTTTGGATGACTGGTGAGGAGGAGTAGTGTTCTTTTTAATTTCAGGCAGCTTCAGAAATGTCCTGACCTACGACTTCTCTTGGAAAGTATTATTTAAAGGAAGCACAATGAATTGGTCAGGGAAGAGGACAGTATTTGTGTGTGTGGTAGAACAAAGGCATCGTCATGTCACGTTGACCCTGCAGGGGACCATTAGTCATTTAGCTTTGATTTAGCAGACTTTACATCAGTAATTATGTCATCGTAGGCTATTAGGAACCACTTCCAAACATAAGTCAGTCAGTGGGCTGTCTCCGCAGTGTAAATGAGGCGTGAAGCCTGGAGGCATGCGTGATGCTGACCTCGGTACATTTGCAGTCACCTTCCCACACTTCGTCTCATTCTTACGGGGGGAAAAAAAACAACAACTTGCATTGAAATTTCTGTGAAATCGTCTCTCTAACTGTGGACGTCCTGTTGCCTCGTCCTGTGTTATCGGACTCATGTGTCTTTGTTACTCTTATTATCCTCTTTCCTGTTGAAAGGCATTATGATCAAGCAATCCTGTCAGTTTCTTGTATTATCCAGTGTACAGTGCAATGAGTAAATGGGAGAATTACATCAGCGCAAACAACTGCATGGAATAAATGCTGTACTGTACCCAAACCTCTGTGGTCTGGCTCTTCTATTTGTCCCCTACTCTATAGTGGGGGAGGGGGGGCGAGGGAGAGAGAGCGAGAGAGATCGATCAGTGCGCCCCACCGACACATACATAAGCTGGCGCCCATCAATGCGCCCCAGCGACACACACACACATCAGCTGGCGCCCATCATTGCGCCCCAGCGACACACACACACATCAGCTGGCGCCCATCAGTGCGCCCCAGCGACACACACATCAGGTGGCGCCTCATTAGGGCGCCACAGCGACACACGCATCAGCGACACACACATAACTGGCGCCCATCACTGCGCCGGAGCCCGTCAGTGCGCCCCAGCGACACACACATCAGGTGGCACCCGTCAGTGCGCCCCGGCGACACACACTTCAGCTGGCGCCCGTCAGTGTGCCCCTCCGACACACATATCAGCTGGCGCCCATCAGTGCGCCCCAGCGACACACACGTCAGCTGGCGCCCATCAGTGCGCCCCAGCGGCACACACATCAGCTGGCGCCCATCAGTGCGCCCCAGCGACACAAACATCACCTGACGCCCATCACTACTCCGGCGCCCGTCAGTGCGATCCGGCGACACACACATCTGCTGACACCCATCAGTGCGCTGGCGCCCATCAGTGCGCCCTAGCGACACACACGTCAGCTGGCGCCCATCAGTGCGCCCCAGCGACACACACATCAGCTGGCGCCCGTCAGTTCGCCCCAGCTAAACGCGTCTGATGGCGCCCATCAGAGCACCCCAGCGACACACACACCAGATGGCGCCCATCAGTGCGTCCCACCGACACACACACCAGATGGCGCCCATCAGTGCGCTGGCGCCCATCAGAGCGCCCCAGCGACACAAACATAAAGTGGCGCCCATCAGTGTGCCCCAGCGACACACACATCAGGTGACGCCCATCAGTGCGCTGGTGCCCATCAGTGCGCCCCACCGACACACACATCAGGTGGCACCCGTCAGTGCGCGCCGGCGATACTCACATCAGCTAGCGTTCATCAGTACGCCCTGGCGA
>VUQG01016695.1:0-12108 GCA_015106755.1 Etia nguti | reverse complement strand
GGAGGGGGCCTAAGGGTACATCTTTCACCATCTTACAATGCTGTGATTGCAGCCATTCCCCAACTCTCTGTGAATGGTACTCATGGCCATTAATCAGTGGTCTTTGATCAGTGGGTTTTGGTCAGTGGTTGTTGATCAATGGTCATGAGAATTTGCATAATTAAGATTAAGGAACTGACCTCCCAGCCCATTGTTCCTTCAGTGGGCTGGTTTCAGTCATTATGCAAATGTACTGTTTATAAGATTGGGGAAACCTGCAGTCAGCTGAGACTGAAGAAGTCACTTGGATGAGTGACGAAACGTTTCTCCCACAAAACGCTACGTCCAGATGAACAGAATCAACTTTTGGAGATATCCTTTATTTACTTTGAATCTGTCCACATAGGCCATAAAAACATTTTTATATGTAAAATGTGACACTGCGTTTAAATACCAGCAACAGGTGGTGATGGACCTGAAATCACAGCTGGAACGTAAACGCTCACCAAACGCTAACAGAAAGCGGTTTGTCTGTCCAGAGGCAAGCCAGTGAAATATCACAATGAGCTCAATAAAGGTTCCAGATATCAGCAGACAGCCCACGTAGCTCATTATTTTTAATTAGCCTTGTCTTCTTCTGTGGTGCTTCCTCAACATCCATTACTGCTGCTGATTAGGTTTTAAGGCCGCTGCCGTCCACCAGAAGACCTCACTCGTATTTTTAACGACTTTGTACACGCGGCTGTCAAATTAGGTTCACGCGTAAAAGCAGAAGCAGGCGTGTACTCCACAAATAAAAAGGCGTTATGGATTATTAAAAACATCCTGGCTCGCTGATGAGGACTCAGACACGGTGACAGATTGAGGAGGAGTGGGTGTGAAGGCTGTGGAGTGCTGCAGAGTGGATGGGAGGATGTGTGGGTGATAATTGGAGTTGGATATGTACACCGGGAATTGTCCTCATGAAACATTCATGAGGCAGAAATGAGCTGAGATCCACAGACCGATGGCAGGCAGATCACACGAGCGCCGATTCCGTATGCATAAGGCCGCTGGCCCGCGTGCCGCACGAATCGCAATCAGCTGCTGGGAGCTGGGACGCGGCAGCGGCGTGCCATATGACGCGCGCCCATGTTGAGTTTTTGTACAAAGACACCGGCTGAGAGATTATTTCACACGCTGAGATATCAGGGAGGAGAGCTGCCTTTGGTAAATGCTCCCACAGCAATAACACCTGTACTCTCGGTATGCTCAGCATTCATGGGAATATTGTAGCAAGCAGCCATCATCGCACTCTGATGGATGCTGGAAAAAGCCATAAATATGTTAATTTCTCAGCAGAGACGAGTTTTATGGCTCCTTCACTTTCTGAGTCGATGCACGGAGAAATAGTTGCTGAATGTCATATCTGAGCTTTAAACTTTGGCCATCAGCTGTAATGATTTCACAGGTTATTTAAATAATATCTCACTGAGATGGAAAGGCTTTCACGTTCCTCTGCACGAGCCGCTGTTTTATAAAAACCCATTAACCTTTTATAAAAATCAAAGCTTTTATCTGTCAGCAGAAAAATCACGTCTGTATTTGGTGTGAGGTGCGTTCGATGTTCTGTTGTATGTAAGCACTGGATCCTCATTTGCATATGTTTGCAATTATGAAATACTGAGTGAAGCGTTTCCATAACTACTCAGATACTGTCACTTGGAGAGGTAAGGCTCATTTATGTCTATGGGAGCTGCCGTGAGGTTAAAGTGGGAGCGACCAGGGCGGATCTGCTGACAGACACAAAGGGGGGAGGGTTGGCCCGACATCGCTGTTTACGTGGCCCTTCACGGAACAGCAGCTGATATACCACATAATGTTTATAGTAATAATATTGGGATAAAGAAAGGAAAAGCACTTATCTGCACAATCTCTCTCTCTCACACACACACACACACACACACACACGCACCTTCATACATCAAGCTACTTTTTGCACAACCTACTGTCATTGCTGCACTTTTCTATTGCACTGTTGTGCCTGCACTGTTATGCCTGCACTGTCTTGTGCCTGCACTGTTGTCTCTGTATCTTTCTGTTCTGTCTTTGTTTTGTCTTGTTTTGCACACTTGCACTTTATGTAGTCCTGTGATTGTCTGTTATAAGTAGCATGGTCTTGGAGGAGCGCTATCCTGCTTCACATTGTACTGTACCACTACACTTGGTTGTAATGACAATAAAGACACTTGACTTCACTTGAAAAGACAATTTTAAAAAGACTTACAAAAAAATCTTCAGCTTCCACTGAGCCTTAGAACTGAATTCATGTTATATTCAGCTGATGAGCTCATTTTATGCGCTCTACATGGAACTCCATGACGAGTACAGAGAAGTATATGAGTTAAAGATTTTTGTTCTTCAGATCTGATCACTGTAATAAAGAGGCGGTGCTGCATGAATAGGAACCTAAAGTGTACCTGTGTCAGTTACGTTACTCCATCCCTGGCGGCGGCATGCACTCACCGTTTCCTCTCTTCTTGGGCGATTTAGAAACTCGGCTCCTGTTCGATGAGGACGCTCCGCTCTCGCTCATGGAGTCGTGTGCCGAGGAGGTGCTGCCGGTTGTCTCGCTGTCTCGGATCATGCTCTCGTAGCCGCTGCTGCCCCCGCTGTGGTAAAACAGGGCGGTGCGTCCCATGGCGGGGGGCAGCTCCCCACTCAGGATGCTGCTGTTGTCGCTGCCGTGCCCGCTGCTGTAGCGCTGCGGCCTCCGAGGCTCTGTGATCTTGCTGTAAGGTGATGGCAGTGGTGCGTCGAGGGGTGATCCGGTGATGCTACTGATCCTGCTGCCAGGGATGTCGCTTCCTGTTACTCCAGCTCCACCACCAAACATCTTCCTTTGGCTACCTGCAACTAGCTCGCTAATCCGGCTGTTGGCTGCCCTGCTCATGGCCTGCTTGTTGCCCATGATGGTGCCTCTTCCTGTCTTGGCTCCCGTTCCAGAGCAAGATAGGGACTTGCCATTGGGAGGTAGGTTGGCGTTGCATCCAGCTGCATTCTCTGGAGGTTTTGGGGATGAGCTCGGGCTCTTGGAACTGCTGGCAGACAGCGTTCGAAACTTCAGTCCACCAGAAGCTGCTGCTCTTGATCCGCTGCCACTGCGGACCTGCCCCAGTTTGCTGGTAGCTGCAAAAACACCAGCTGGAACTTGGGATGGAGTGGCGGATGTGGAGGTGGATGCCGGAACACCGAGTCTTGGCACTGATCTGTTGGATTTGCCATTTCCTCCGGATATAGCACCACTGTTCTCTCTGAACAGCTCAGGTTTGGACCCAGCTAAGGTTGGACTGTCGCACCTCTCCAAAGACATCAGGCTCCCAAAGCACCTGGAAGAATCTGCTTTGGCTCCTCGTGTCTTCAGGCTTGAGGATGTCCTTGCAGAACTGTGTTCAGTTTTTAAGCTGGATGTCCTGTGGCTGAATGAACCGGCTCTGAGCCTGACGTGCACTTCCTCCTCTGAGGACTTTCCAGTGTCGCATCTTGTTTTTAAGGCACTTGGAGACAGCACAATTCTTAATTTTTGTTCTTGACTCGACTGTCTGACAAAAGGAGCAGAAGGAGAGATGTTTCCTGATCCAGACTTTGTGCTGCTTTTTTGTCCATTTGACTTTTTTCCCAGAGATGAAAACCTCAGTGTACCGATCACTGACGCAGCTTGTTGGGGGGTGGAAACGGTTCCTAGAGTTGTTGCGCCCCGAGTGAGTCGTGGCAGTTTGATGAGAGTGTCTCCTCTTCTGCTGCTGGACTTCTCACAGCCATCAACAACTCTCTGAGCTGAAGAAGACATCTGTGTCTTTGGTGGGCGAGGTACGCTGTTGCTGTTCCCTCCGGACCTCTTGGAGGAAACGTTAGTCACGCCACTTCTTGTTGGCTTACCTGCAGAAAGAAACTCCGCCTCTCTGGGATCACAATAACTGCTTCCCTGAAGCAAAACATCATCCTGCCCGCCTTCCTGTCTGCTGCAGTCCACAGCTGAAGATGAGGTAGGCTTGGTTTTCCTGGGAAGACTGGAATGGGTGGCATGGCGGGGAATCTGCGCTGACACTGATGTGTTCAGGGTATTGGCTCTCACCTTCAGAGAGCCTTTAAGAGAGGCTTTGGCTGACTCGGGGGAAGGAGGGCACTTGGTAAAAGATGGTTTGTCTGGGGTAGCGTGGTCACTGTCCAGCTCTGAGAAACAGACACCACTGTCATTTAAGGAGCTCTTAATGCCATGCTGTAAGAACGGCTGTTTATGGAATATACTCAGTGAGGTCAGCAGGGTGGCGTTGTCCATTGTTTTATCCCTCAAGTAGAGCCTGCTTTTTGAATGAAAACCATCACCTTCAGCTGATTCACAAGGCCATGAGCCAACAGACGGCTGCTTTTTGTCATGCTGGGAAAGCAAACCTCGTTGGTGTTCGGTGCCAACATCAGTGCCTGGTCCCACAGCTCCTTGTAGAGCGGTGTAAGCATCATATTCATCATTAATACTACTGATGATGCTGACCGGGCGAGAGCCAGCAGCTAAAGCCTGTGGAAAGCAGTCGCTGTTAAGGCTGACGAGGTTGGAGGGACGACCGTTATCTGGGACAAGGCCGTGAGGGAGCTCCTCTATAACTGTGAACACGAGCTCGTCCTCTCCATTCAACTCCACGGGCTGCTGCAGAGTGATGGTGGTCCTCAGAAAGTCCCCATCCAGGCATCGTCCTAACAGAGAGGCCCGGAGGTTGTTCACCTCCGTGGGGTACCTGCTTGTGTGAGCGGCTCCATCTGTGTTCAGGTTAGGGCTTTCAGATTTGGGTGGCTGGTCTTGCCTCATTGCTTGTTGACTCATACCCACAGGGGGAGTCCTGCCGAGAGCCTCCCCAGGCCGAGGTGCCGTCCTGGTTGTCCTGGGTAAGGAGGGTGAGGCCAGCGGCTTGGATACAGCTCCTCTGAGGTAGACCTTCTCTCGAACTACAGGCTCTGAGTCATGGGTTGGAGCCCCCGCTGACTTTACCACACATGACTGAACGGGGGTGCCTGAAAGCTTCTCTCCATCTGCACTTGTCCTTTTGGACGTCTCCATGAAGCCACCGGCTGAAGGTAGTTTGAGCTGATTCTGATCAGGTTCATCTGTGCATGTTGTCAGTGTGCTCTCTGAAAACCTGTGGGACGAGTTCTTCTCAGATTTGGGTGGAGACGTTGCCTCTGTGGGTTTAGGAGGGCCACTCTGAGGCTTCAGGGCTACTGATTTGTTCTCTGTCCCGAACGTGGCCGGGCCCTCGCTGCCATCAATGCAGTCGAGTCTCTCCTGCAGTTCCGCAAATGTGTTACACTTAAAGTGGTCACCGTCGGACTTGGGCGCATCTTTGACTCGCTTTTTGTTCAGGGATGGAATGATAGGAACGAAGGAAGGCGGACCCTCGTTGTCGCTCAGCTCTCGGTCTGAGATTGCCATCCCTCCCGGCCCAACGTAGATGACGGTGTCACAGGAGTGCTCGCTGCTGGAGGAATAGTCGGGATCGCTCGAGAGTAGCAGCAGAACGTCCGGGTCGAGGGCCACGGTCCGAGGATGGAAGGGTCGAAGACGAGGAGGTCGACAGGATGGGCCTTCCTCACAGGAGCTCTCCCCTCCAGACGAGCTGGAGGTGTGCTGCGAATAAAAGAGAAATAACACAGAATTAACCTCCTAAAGAGAGCTGGAGCATGCAGCAACTAACCTGAAGGGAAATCATTACGTGAATGCCGGTGTACTGTGTTACATTAAAATGGATGTGAGTGAGATATATATGCTGCTAACTCTGGTTTTCAATCTACAACATACAAATACAGCATGTCAGTCTGCCTACTGAGGCCCATCTCAGCACACAAACGCCCATCCCTGTAGACACACTGGTATTGATTATGTATCAAACCATGGTAGGAAAACTCCGTGAATTATGAGCCCTCTCTGACCTGATTTATATTATAGATGCAAGGGGTTTATTGTTATCAGCCTCAGGAAATCAGTGAAAACTCATTCAGAGGCCAAAAAGTTTGGAAATCCCAAAGAATGATTTGAAGACTTTGATAACTTTTAAACCTCAGTATGTCCTTTGAATTTGTTTTGCCTTCAGTGTTATAGATGTTCAGTGTTCAGAGACAAAGACTTGAGATTTAAGTTCGAGGTGCAGTTTTCTGTTAGCTTCAACCTAACAACCATCAGAACCTAATCAATCTTATTCATATGTGACTAAATGGTTTCTGTATTGGCGACATAACATTTGATGTTTTGCAATCTGTACCAGAGATCCGTGACCTCCGCCACACTGAGCTCCAGAAAGAAAACCTGAATAAAGATGAAGCACCTTGGACTTCTTCCTCATGCGGTGGATGCGGGAGGCCAACTGCAACGTGGTCAGCGTCTCCATGTAGCCCGCTGGGGAGTCGGAGATGTGGGCGATCATGGTAGTGTGGCAGTTGATGTTGCCCAGGGATTCGCGGAGCAGCATGGTGAGCTTGCTGTCCCTGAATAATACATTAAGAAATGCTTTGTTAGCCCAAAAAAAGAAGACGTGCCACGGGCGTGAGAATCCCCACGGGGCCGCAGATACCATTCATTACACCGTGCAACAGTTGGGCACAGACAAGCAAAAAGGAATAGGAACGATTTCTCATTTCACATTAATGAAACCCACTTTGAACTACACGCCACATGTGATCCGGAGGCAGAGACAAACTGAAATGTTCATGAAACCCTGCCTTTGAAAAGACCTGGACTATCGCTACAGAAGACAGATCAAACACAGAATTTACATACTACAGTCTAAGATTTTTCTCCTTTTTAACCCAACACGACTGAACTCCAGCCACCGACTGACCCAAAATATCACAAGTCCTTGTTTGGGGATTTTCTTTGGCTCAACTTCCACTCACTCACTTTACTCATGTAAATGTGTGAAAAAACGATCTTATTAATGAATGTGACTGGAGCATCAAACAACTCGAGGGTGGGTTGTCATTAAAAAACATGAAAACATAATGATATCGAGGATTCCTCCATCGACAGGCTCGTACTATGGTCTTTGAAGTCTGTGGATGATAACTGATCAGATTCTTTGGTGCAGATATTCACTCCATAAATAAAACACGTGTGATGCTCATGGGTTCACAAACGAACAGAAAAGGGAACAAAGGAGAAAGATGGGTGAAAGCTCACCGATAAAGAACGATGAGCAGATGGAAGCATCCATAAATAAGTGTTAAACAGAAAAGACCAAACGTGAGGAGCAAATAAGGACTGAACATACACATCAGTTATCATTACTGTGACTTATTCATCAGCATAAACAACCATTTAACACTGACTGAAAGCTCATTAAAGCTCACAGCCTGTCCGGGCCCCCACGCCCCTCTGTCCTCACAGGGATTATTGGTCCATCTGTTGATGGCTGCTGTGACCTTTGACCCCGTTGAGCTCATTAAAATGCTCGCACCTGTAGGGAACGTGCTTGGCTCCATTGGCGAGGGCGAGGATGACGTTTCCCAGTGCCGAAAGCGACAGACACTGACCCCCGCCCCCCTCTCGGGTCCTGCTGATGTCCGTCTCGCAGCTGCCCAAATCCAGGAGGTGGAGCCGACTCCGACCGGACACTGCCATGCAGAATGGAAGGGCTTTAGTGTATGACACCTCCTGCTTAACTGCTCATTAGTGCTGAAACAACAATCTATTGATTAGTTTATAGACAGAAACATAATCAATAGCTTTGGTAATAACTTATTGGATGCTTTGAGTCATTTATCAGGAACCAAGCAGCCGTTAGGGTAAAGACATCTCTTCCCCGTGTGTGAATGAAAGGAATCATGTAAATGCCTGTGGGCTGTGTGCGAGCTGAAGCTATAAATATGTGGCAGTAAAGTTCTGCAGCAAATCTCGAGTCATCGGATCATGGCTCCACTACATTACTAACCAAATGTAGAAACATATTTATGCCTGCATGCAGGTGCAAATGTTAAAGAAGCTTCATCTGAATGCGTCTGGCTGCATCCCGCTAAGCTTCAGTATCAGTCTGATCTCTCTGCTCACTTTAACTGCCTGCTCATTTCATTAATTCAGAGTAATGATGGCGAGGACCATCAACCGGCCACATCAGCAAGATTTAGAAAGTGCTGAGCACTGCTGAGTGGACGCTTTTCCACCCGCTGCTCTATAAACACTGCAGGACGCCAAGCCGTCAGGCCTTGTTAGCCATGCAGATTTATTCCAGCATAAAAGCCCAATAACGGAGGAAGCGGCTCTGCTGACAGGTAGACGTGGGTGGAGGATGCTCTGCTTGTAAACGCTCCTGTTGAGCATGTTGGCAATTCAACACCAAGCTAATTAGCAGCTACTGTTTGGAGTGTGGAAAAAAGAGCTAACTGCTAATTGAGCTGCCAAGTTTCACAGCTGCATGGTCACTAACGGGAGCTTTTATTCTCGCCTCAGGGGTCAGAGCCTCTAACCCGCTGCTGCTCCAAGTCTTTGCTGAGCTAATGAGTCTGCAGCTGGAGCGTGTGTGCAGGTCTGTGCACTGCTGGGAGGTTTAAGGATTATCACATCTCGCTTCAGCTGAACCAAATAAGCCTTTCAGACTTCATTTAGGGTTTTCTGTGTCATGCTGAGTACCAGTTTCTCTTCAAAGCGCCCTGCTTTTACCCAGATCCACAGTTTGTTTGGAATGAATCGCCGCCCTCCACTCCTCACACTCAGCACCAACCTTGCTTGCACCTTCAGAAACGTCTGTGAACATCTCAACAGGAGGGAAGACCAAGCACAACACTAATGCTAACCATGGAGTCTCAAACTCAGAGAGCTCCACCCAGCCTGAACCTCTCAGCCGTTTCAGCCGACAGAGCATCTCCAGTTACTCGTCTGACACAGTGTCAGGAGTGAACCATGTAGAGCATTAGTCCATCATGTATCTGCTTAACCTGCCATCAGTGTTCTCTTTGGTTAGTCACAGCCTTCAAAACGTGGAGTCCACAAACCAACAGGTGTCAGATGACTGAGTTGTATGTTCCTGGTATACTATCAGTTCCCTCAGTGATCTCTCTAAGGTGTGAATTTTAAAGGGTTTAGGTTTTATTGCCTGAGGTTCTGCTTCCTGATTGCAAACTGACTGAAAAGAGGAAGAAGCTGAGAGACTGGTCCACAAACATGAGTGGAGTTTTAACGTCACCGCAACGTTTAATAATTCTGGCAAAATATCAGTTACGACCAAGCACACACTCACTGGCTGCCTTGTTGCTCTTGTCCAGCCTCTCCTGGTAGAGGTGCAGGGTAAACAGGAAGTGGGAGTTCCTTTGGACTTCCTGGTCACTCGACATTTGGCTGCTCTTCCTTGCTGCCAGGGCAGCATCCAGGAAGGATGCTGCTCGCTCGGCGCTGCTCGCCCGAAGCTCCGTCTGGTTCTGCAGCTGATAGAAAGAGCTAATGAGACACAGATAAGCTGGAACTGAGGTGGCTGCACAGCACAGAGGCATGCTTCCTGGTGAAATACTGCAGGCTAGCATAAAGGTCCATGTTTTCTGCTCCTGCTTGCAGGTGTACATGATGAAGATCCTGCATTAAGAAAGAGCTCTTCTTCTCTGTGCATATAAATCCAACTTAGATTTATATGCAAAGAGCCTGTGAGCTACCACAGGACAGGGGGAAGAGGATGAATGTATTCACATTTCACTGAGCTATGACCATGACGTAAGCTGTATTTATCCGATATTAAGAGACTGCTGCAGCTTTAGCTGCCAAACACACACTTGATGTCTTTGTCCTAGACTCTATTTAACATCAGGTACGATTAAAACACATCAACGTCTTTGAATCAGGAGTAGACACCGCCAAGAGTTTACCCCAGATTAGTCAGGCTTGGAATGAAACGAAGCTTTAAATCATTCTGCAGCACAGAAACCAGACTGTGAGCATCTTCCTGCCATCTGCAGCTCTGTGATGTTCTCCTGGTTCAAAGAAGAAATCCTTCTTTCCTCTCAAAGAGAAAATGAACGAGATAAAAGTTAAAGTACCACAGAATGATGTTTGATAAAGGAAAAAAAACGAAGGATGTCTGCATGAGAGGAGAAAAAGAGAAAGAAAATTAAAGTGAGCGCAGATAGAAGGAGCCCGGGGAGATAAAACAGACTGAACGAGGAGGAGGAGGAAGGTCAGGACTAATTGGACAGTTGTGAACAGCGAAGAAGTCTCTGGAGTGAAGAGGAGTTCAGTGAGGAGGTCAGGGAGAGACAAAGAGAAGGAAAGGACTCAGGAGAGGAGATGGAGAGGTTTTTTGGAAAGGGAACGGCATGAGTGGCCTGGATGACTACATGAACATATTGGATATCATGTTGAGCTGTAATCATTGGTTATATATCGTCCAATCACAGTCCTCGATTTATATCAGAGGTCAGTTTGTGTGAATGGTCAAAAAGTGCTCCAAGTGCGAGTTGTTTCCTGTACCTGGGATCCACAAATAGGATCTTCTCTCAGCGACACGGCGGGGCCCGGCACCTCCTGGTGGCCTCCCGCCGTTAGTTCGGCCAGGAGGTCGGTGAGCGTCTCCTCGCGACCGGAGATCTCCACTGCCGACACTCTGATGGAGAAACGAGCTCCGGATTTTTCCTTCCGCTCCTCGATCACCTTGAACAGCCAGGAGATTGCCGTTGGAGCCACGCCCAGGCTCTGGGTGGAGCAGTCCCGACCAATCATGGTGTACGTCTTACCTGTGGAGGCAGGGTCAACTCAACAATCACGTGACTTTTCAGAATGATGTCTTTGTGTGCATGGGTGGCGTATCATGTGGTTACCCAGGTGAGTGTGCCCGAAGCAGAAGATGCAACCATCCGCGCCATTCACCACCGACTGGATGACCTCTGCCACCGTTCCTGAACACACCTCAGCCTATCAGGAGAGAGAAGCCAGCGATTACCTCAGAGCGCTGCCACTGTCACAGCGCCTCATACATAATAATAAACACAGTACGGTGTTTATGACAAGCTTTACGTCAGAGATGTTGGAGCGCTGGGTGTACTGAAGCACGCTGCTGACATGCCAGTGACAGCATGGCAGGTATGTGACCTTCTGCAGGTAACCAGAGCAGGAAAAGTCACTTAGGACCAGCTATAAGTGACAAAGTGAATCCTTCCCCATGTGGATGCCTTGACTTTAAAGCCGAGCTTACACACCTGATGGGTGTCCTACAAAGGAAGTTGAACATATCCAGGCTTCCTCTGAGTTAGCTAACTCAACTAAACCTGGAACCTCAGTCAGAGATCATGGGTATCATCACTGTGGTTATGAACTTTCTCTGATGAGCCGGGCTCTGTGCTCCCTGTGAGCTCCACCTGCTCCA
Organism: Etia nguti; assembly: GCA_015106755.1. Lineage (NCBI taxonomy): Eukaryota > Metazoa > Chordata > Actinopteri > Cichliformes > Cichlidae > Etia > Etia nguti. The sequence goes on along the minus strand of VUQG01016695.1, from coordinate 763 downwards.
ATCAGAGACGATATCAGATGACGACGATGATAAAATCTAACTGTAAAATAGTCTGAGAGATGAAAGTGGCAGAAACTGGTTAATCTGGTGATTTGTGGCACACAGCAGTAAATTCAAGAATTTAATGGTAGTGAATGATGTGTTTGAGCGTACTCAGTGCTGCTGTTTGTTTCTAAGGTGATGGCTGCACATATAACATTCATATCACACTGAAAGCAAGATGGAAATAAGAGAATTCATAAAAATCTGGTGCTTCCAGCCGATTTTAAACCAAATGAGTGCTCAGCATCCATTGCTGTGGTGATTTAGCAGGTAAAAAGAGAGACAGCTCAGTGAACGAAAGAAATCATCAGCAGGAATACATAAACATGTAGAATTACAGGAGTTCTGACAAAAACAAACAAACTAAAAACAGTTATTGTATATCTGTTACTTATTTACTTTGATGGAGTATGAATATCTAATAGAGTATCTATCTAATAGACTCCAATTTGGTCTTGTAAATGGAGAGCCCTCTTCACACACTAAGGTTAATTATGGAGTTCCACAGGGTTCAGTGCTAGGACCAATTCTGTTTACATTATACATGCTTCCCTTAGGCACTATCGTCAGAAGACATAGCATACATTTTCACTGCTATGCAGATGACACCCAACTCTATCTATCCATGAAGCCAGATAACACACACCAATTGGTTAAACTGCAGGAATGTCTTAAAGACATAAAGACCTGGATGGCCTCTAATTTTCTGTTTCTAAATTCA
>VUQG01016692.1:0-12660 GCA_015106755.1 Etia nguti | reverse complement strand
AAAATCACCCTGCCATCATCCAACATTGTAGTGACACAAAATTATCATTTATTTGGGCTGAAAGACTATGGAATAAATACTGAATTTGGCTCTGTTTCGCCGTGTGCTCCAATAGTGAAAAAAAAAAAAAAAGCGCCACCTGGTGGACAAATAAAAAAATTACAATTTTAAGGCCATGAGTTCGCATTGACATCCTAACATAGAGAAATGCATCAATTTATGTTATAATGATTTGGGGATGAAAAATAGCGTTTATATTGGTTGTCAATGGGCAAAAAACTGCCACAAAGTGGATATGTGCGAGAATTTCTGCTGCTCAGCCATTTTAGGCTAATTTAACAAATTCAGACTGAAATTTTAAATTTCAAAAAAAAAAAAAATCCTTTGGCAAATTTGGCTATATTCCATTCAACACAGTGGAAATGGCTTGAATTTAAAACAGAGAAATGGTACAAAATGATGGAAGGGGGGCATGAGGGTTAAGGGCAGGGATTAGACAGCTGCTCCACAAATCACATATAGGATCATCTCTGTCTTATGTAGGACCAGTGGTGAGGCTTTTACACCTAAGAACAGTACAACAAATGTCAAGCATGGAGGAGGCAGCATGCTCTGGGGGTGTGTTGCTGCAGAGGTCTGGTACATTGCAGTGAATTGAATCATGAAGAAGAAGCACTATCTCCAAATTCTTCAACTTCACTTAAAATTAACAGCCAGATGTTGAAACACAACTGGGTTATCCAACAGGACAAGGCTCCCAGAAACAGATCAAAACTGGTTTTGGAACTGATAAAGCAAGCTAGCATTAAGCTTCTGGAATGGCTTTTCTAAAGCCCTGACATCAAGCATACCGATAATTTGTGGAACGCCAGGAAGCAAACCAATTTAAATACTCTTTACCAATTTTGTTGAGAAGAGTGGTCAAATATCCAGCCAGAATTATGCCAGAAGCTGGTTTATGGCTCCAAAAAGCATTTGGTCAAGGCGCAACTTGCTAAGGGATATTTAATTTCTCTGCTTGGAGGCTGCTGCCCCCAACACCTGGTACCGAATACATGGTAGAAAATGGATGAACGGATACTTTTGACCCTGTGATTACAGTAAATCCCAAACAAATTCAAACTTGTCCACCTAATTCTTATTTTAAGTCATTTGAAGTCATTAAAGATGTATGCTGTACCATCATTCCAACCTATAGAAAGAACTGCTCAAAGAAATTAAAATCCCCAAATTACCATTACATTTATGCCCACGATGAGTACATGTCAACTTTTGATTACAGCTCTATCTTAAAGACCTCATAGCATCAAATTATGTCAACTGAGCCCTCCCTGAACCTGTTAACTTCCTGTTTAAAGTGAGTTCTTTCTCCCCCCCGTGTTTGCTCATAGGGAAGTGTCTGCTTGTTGGGGTTTTCTCACTAATATTGTGGGACATTTACATCACAAGGCCCTTGAAACGGCTGTTAATGTTAATGCTGCATAAATTAAACCTTACTGAAAAGAACAGTGTGTTACTTAAGGCTAATAAAGATTTTAGCAGGAGAAAAAATAATTTGTGCCATAAAACCTGAAAGATATGGTCGAAGTATTGTGCAGTCTAATTGTATTTTTTAATTTCTTTTGTTGATGACATCCAAATGTTCAATATATTTTATATACTCCTAACAGAAGAAAGAGTAATTGTCATATCATAAAGCATATAAACAATGACTCATTAAAAATAAAAATATACATTTGTTTCAAATGCTCCAGTGTACTCTCAGCTACTTGCTTGTCCTTAACACCTCCTCCTCCACCTCTTTGTTCTCCTCCTGTCACTCCCCTCTGGTTCCCATGCAGACATAGCAGCTCTTTGTCTGTCTCTGACCCATTAACAAGGAGAGGAGGCCACAGTGACTATCAGTTGCCACTGACACATTCCACTTTCTCTCTCTCACACACACACACGCACATGTACGCACACACCTACCGTGTACAAGGTTGAATCAGTCATTAACCAATTACATTGATCCTAGACATCACATGGAGAACAGCAAGGCAGAGGAAGGATGGAGTGGGAGTGGTGGTGCAGAGAAAAGAGGAGTAAAACACACTTTGCTTAATCAGATATTATCTGATTTGAGTACTTCACTTAAGCCCCACAGGACTCAAAGTCCCTGAATGAAATTGTGTTTATTTATAGTGAGGGAGATGCTAATGCATGAATCTTCTTCACACACACACATGCACACTTCAATTTCCATTCATTAGATGAACAAATAAAATAAACCTACAGTGAGAGGCACAGAGAGAGAACAGCAGGTGGCCATAAGCCTCTCTAATCTGTATGTCCTTACAAATGCCAGTGTTGCCAGGTAACCTACATCCTCACCAGATATTACTGGAGTGAAGTGCTCTACCTGGAGTGCACTGGGGGTGAGGAGGGGGTGAGAGAGATATATACAGATAGAAAAAAGAAGAGAGAGCGAGAGAGAGTTTGATAGACAGATGGGATGAAGCCGATAAGAAAGCAGGAATGTGGCCTGCAGAAAGGCCGACAAGTTAAAGTACGGTCTGCCTACTTTTCATGCGTGTTGACACAGGCGCCCACCCACTGTGAGTGTTTAACATATGAGTTAACAAAGCTGCAGTGAAAAGTGGAAGCAAGCCCATTAACACATGCATAATTAATACATGTAGAAAGCAAGAGTAAAGAGAAACAATGAAGAGAATATAAAAGAATGCCAACTAGATAAAGGTAGATAAATAAAAAAAGAAGTGTAGCATTTACTCATCCCAATCACACCAGCTGTATCCCATGCTCCTAGCTGCACTCTAATGCGGTTTGGCCTATTTTGCCCCAAAATAACTCTCACCTATCACTGCCACTATAAATAATCCCTCGTAGTATCAACAAGCATTTGTGGTAAAGTTCTAGGCACAAAGCTGGCCATGTCAAAACAACTTCAGAGCAAAACTGGTCAATGTTATCACTGCAGATACATTTACAGCTGTACAGGTCCATCTGTAAGGCAGCACTTACTTGGATGGGTGTTTCATCCATTTAATAGGAATTCTGTCATAAACCAGAGGATTGGAAACTTTTCTGTATATATAGTATGTGTAACAGTTTGTCTAACGTTGTTGTCATTAGCGACAAAAAGGTTCCTGCTTCAAACTTCCTGGTCAGCCGAGACCTTCCTGTGTGTTGTTTGTACGTCCTTGCAGGTTCCTCCCACAGTCTACAGACATGCATTTCAGGTTAACCCTGGTGTAAATTCGCAGTGGGTGTGTCTGTCACTTTGTCTTATCACTGTGATATACAGGTGACCTCTCCACCAGAAAATTCTACTTTAGGTTTTTTTAACCATGTGACAAAACTTTTTGGAGGATCACGCTGATGATGTGGAAGTCTAAAATCTCACAAAAAACTGTATGTATCAAATATGGCGTTAAGGGGTTAAATGATCTATGAACACTTTTATAGATTTTGTATTGATGAGTTTGTTTTAGTAACGGTGTTTGTAGCATCTTACATATAACTGTTGTAATAAAAAATTAATTAATTATTTTTTTTAAAAATACAGAGATGCATCGATAAATAGAGATTTGACTGTTGAGCCATGGCACCCAGCACTAATGTCCACATGTAAGAAATTCAGTGTATTTTAAAAGCACAGATACCCCAGCATGCAGTCTCTGTAGTTGCACACCGAAACAAAAAACAGAAGAAATTAGTCAGAAACCTGAAAACCTGGTAATTTCTGAGGACAAACAGCTTAAGTAAAATCCAAGACCTTAGTAGACAGCTGCATGGATTAAAACTGCAGCTGATGCAGGTCAGAGCTAGAGCTGGTAAGGTCATGCCACTGCAGTAACAAATATCACCACCATTGTGCTCGGGCGATGGCGAGATAAACGCTTAAGTGATGGTTTGCGTGATGAGCTCTTAACTCCCACAATTCACTTAGAAAGTCATAAACCACGAGTCCCTCTGAGCAGGTAGACATCTGCCTGCTCGTAGATTACAAAACTGCCATGTAAGTGAACGTCCGCTCTAAAAATAGGGCTTTTATTTCATTAATCCCCAGAGAGGGGGGCTTTTTGGAAATGTTGCCTTTTAACTTGATCGTACAAAAATATCCTGAGCTTCGCAGACTCAAATGCAACTGTAACAGGATCATTTTCCATATCGGGCTGGTTCAATAACTCCAGTTTACTGACTCTGGTGCCATTCTCTTGAAGACACAGCAATATAGCACATTCTGTCCCGATGCAAAAAGAAATTCATTAGAAGACTGTGAGCAAACATTTAATTCTTTTATAACATACTGAGACACATACGCTAAATTGACCAACAATAAAAACAACACTTAATCTCATCTGATTTATCAGCACAATGTTGATCACCTGCGATATGTTTAAACACTACTAAAACTTTGTTTAATCTTTTTATGTTGTCACTATTCATCTATCCTGATAACAGAGACAGGATCCAAGTCCACCTCTCACAGTATAACAGGTGCTGTGAGGGTGGAGGCAAGAATAGAAGCTGGCATGCCAAGGGAATAACAACGGAAGATATATGGCCGAAGCAATCCTTGCTGCGAAACATCACTTGTAGCGACTGATAATCTGAGGGCTAAGCTGCTTATGTTAGAAAACAAACATTACTAGATGCCACCCAGCTGGTGGTGGAGCAAGAGTTTGGTCAAAAACTGGACCCCAGAGTGAAAAGCACACGGCCTTTTGTCCAGAGTTCTGCTTTACTGCAAGTAAACAAAGATATTCAAGAAAAAATAATCAAAACACATCCGAGAGGAATGTGTTGTGTAACCATGTAACCACATCAGTGGTTTACAGTCACAAAACAAAAACTATTCAAAGACTCCTTAAAACAGAAAGAAATGTGTTTTAACCACACACCAACAGCAGTTTTAACTAGAAGCTGTTATTATCTCAACTTTTCATCTATCTGGAGAGGTGGGGGGTTACCCCGCCATCCACTGGAGCCACTTCCTCCAATAAGCCTCCACAGTTTGGCTATGGTCTTGCCCCCTCCGTGACACAAACACAGGTGTAAATCAGCCGGGGGTGACAGTCATCCTACGTGCGTCCAACATAGTTTCTAACTGGCAAGGAAAGTCCAAACCACCGAGGAACCTCAAAGCTGCCAAATCCTCAATTCTACTTTCTCTGCGTGTCACACAGAAGCTATTCAAGGAACAAGACTAAAGGATGTCAGGTCAGCACTCCTGCCATTTGGTGGGGATTGTTTCTCAGAGTAGATAAAGATACACTGTTTGCAATAAGTTAGCTGTCCAGTGAAGGCAGGAGCTGCAAACTGAAATATTTACAATTCTGTTGCATTTTAATCTGAAGTATTCAGAAGTAATCAGTGTTGTGGCTGAAAGCAAAGGCCTGGTCCATTTAAAACTGCACAGTTAATAAAAACCGTGTCTGACGGAGTTCCCAAAATTACTGGATTTGCTCAAAAACTGCACAAATTTGAAGCACGAGCTTCCAAAGATGTGCGACTAATGCCTCATTCATTCAGTGTTAACGGCTTCTGGGAATTCATTTGAAAAGGTAGGATGTACCTGAGCTTCCTGAAAACATTTCCAGAAGGATTTCTCAGTCTTAATAACAGCTTTGATGATGTTTACAACTCAAATGTGAGATTAGGAATACTCCGGTAGAGGCCCGGGAGAGTTAGCAGGCTGTTTGCAACTGTTTATTTAAATGTTTCAACAACAGCTATGTTAACTCACTCACCATGTGAGCATGTCTGTTTCTTTGATTTTGTAATGGGTTCTTTTTGTTAAGGCACTTTCTGCCATGCTCCACTTTAGAAGGAGACAGAAGCTTACATCCGACTTGACAATTTATATCAATCAGTATTTCAATCATACATGTTTCCTTTTGACATCCACATTCCACCTACAGTAACAGTAGGCATCAGCAGTTTGATAACGACTGACCTAAATGCATATTTAACACGATTGTTTCCGTGTCCTGCTGGTGCAGACTTAACATAATTGAGTCCATTAGAGTTTAGTGTCCTGTAAACATAAAAATGTAGTTAAATATCTGGTTCCTGCAACAGTGAAATAATAACTTCTTTTTTAAAATACCATTGGAATTTGCATAGATACAAATAAAACCAGCTTTGACTAAAACCCAGAGTGTTTTTTGCACAAAGTGGATGTACAGAGGTCTTTACAGCAAACACAAACACATGGCAGATACTTCCCCATCTTAAAAGAGGAAAGCTGGAAAAATCTGACTTTTCTTTCAAGATAAAAGCTGGCAGGAATTCAGCTTTCATATTTAGCTTTTACATATTATACAAATACCTAAAAAATTTTCTTGGTTAACCACAGAGTATATTTCCTTAAAAGTCCTGTGATACATACAGTTATGTAACAACTAGCACAGAACGCATTCGATAAACCAGCAAAATTAGTATAGTGACTGTTGGCAGTGAACTTTATCAGCTAAGCTCTGCTACGTGTTTCATTGCCTCATCAGGTGAAACTCTACACTGTTCCCACATTGAACAATGAAACGTGAGAACATCTGTCAAGCGCGCGTGTGTGTGTACGTGTGTCTAACAACATCACTATCAATTCATCATAACAGTGCATGTTGAGAGAATAGCTGTGAAAACTAGCCTGCTGAGAGAACTAGATCATCACCAATAAGACAGGAAAGGATTTAGATGTGCGGGCTGTATGCTGAATCCCTTTGCCCTCACGTTCATCATTTAACACAAGCCCAGTGCATAAACACCCAATCTTTCTAACAAATTGTCCCACGGTTAGGACACATCCTACATCTGGTAGATGAAGGCTCTTGAACTTTAACGATACAAGAATAAATCAATTCACAATAATGCTAATTGTGTTTGTACAAAGCATTGATCCCAAACCACTGTTAAACCGTAATCCTCACTGTGAGGAAGAGACTGAGAATCATTCCATAATGTTTGAGGTCGTCCAGCCGCAACTTTAAATTTAGTAAACTTACTGAACTGGTATTAATGTGAGGTCACAGGCTACTGAATGCTGCTGTTATTTATAGTGTCCCCTTTCCTCCTCTGTTATTTTTTTTGCTCCATTTTTACTGCACATGCACATGTTGTGTGTGGAGCGGAGTTGACAAGAGGCAGGCGAAGTGAAATACTATTAATGGAGTTGGTGACAACACGTAAGTGCAGTAAAAGCTTCCAAACAAGTGTTACACTGAGCATACTGAGAGTGAAAGTAAGTGAATGCAGGAGGGAGAGAGAATGAGAAACATGGTCTCCATCTGAGCTATTTGGTTGTATCGACACAGTTTACGCTAAAATTAAAGACTACTGCATACAGACAAATAAAAATGGTTGGTGTAGCTGGAATTAAATACCTTCATGCTGCTGTCACTTTGCTACATTAGCTCTCTTGCTAGCAACCAGTGTGGTGCTGCTGATGTGTGACTGAACTCAACCGGAAAGATTAACTGTAGATTGTGTATCGAAGCACTGACAGTGATATCTGAGGCAATTTTTCATCTCAGAATCCAATCAATACCCAATCCAGTTATCAGATCACTATCACCTATTGACTGTTTGGTCAGTATCTTTTGGTCAATAGCTCATCTAGTCCAGATATATTCTCACTGGCAGGACAACTTCCAGTATATTCATTAGGAGAATGTCATATCTATATCCCTCTTTTTACAGTTCTGTACTTGTCAGAGTCAGTAAACTGTCTGGCACCATGTCCAAGAAGTTGCTGGTCTGAATGCATTTTGTTCAAACGGTGACAGCTCAACCAACAAGACATCACACTATAAAAAAGGATTGCATCCTGGTAAAAACTACCCATAGGAAGGGTTTTTGCTAATATTATATAAATATTGCTAATATTATCTAAAAATGGCAAGCTGTTCCACCCTTTTCTGTGTAAACACTTCAGGCTTTGAATATGCACAATGAGCTGTCATATTTCAATATGTAGTTTCCAAATGTGGGCATCCAGCTACAGTTCATTTTAAGAAGATTAAAATGATTTAATATGCTGGAAATCCAAGCTTTTTATGCCTGTTTATACAGTCCCAATCAAAAGTTTAAGACCACTTGAAAAATCGTAGACAGTAGATGCCATACGTTCGGCCATCATCACCACTTGGAGAAATGTTCCCACTCACCTCATGGAAATGCTTGCATTAAGCATGCCACAACGAATTTTTGAAGTGATCAACAGTAACGGTGGAGCTACTCATTACTGAGTTCATGTTTGGAACTTTGATTTCTGTTTTAGGGGGGTTTACAGGTTTTTTTGGAGGTGTGATTCTGAACTTTTGATCAGCTGTAAAACAGCCTGTTTCAGTTTAAGTGTTGTTTTCAATAAATTGCATGCTCAAAAAAATGTTTTGTGGCACTCTCATTTTTTCTTGCTGCATGATAAAGCTCTACTTGGAACATTGTTAAGATCCAACCATGAAAAATATGATTTTTTGCCATTTTTCAAGTGGTCTTGAACTTTTGATCGGGACTGTAATTCATTTAGATTGAAAAGGCATGCAGGTAAAATGTACCCCAGAGACTGTGACGGATGTCATTAACCTGGAGACAACATAGCCCACAATTTCAGTCCACTAAGATTTTATTTGGTTGTCCCTAAACGGTGGATACAGAACATAACCAAAAAACATGACATGTCGTACACAGCAGTAACCCTGCTGAGGTTGACTCTGCTTTATTTCATACCAGATGGAGAAAGTTTGATCAAGCAGATGGACAAAGGTGGTGAGATGGTGTGTGGGAAGCTTTGGTGGCAGAAAATACTGTATTAAACCAAAGCTGCTCCTCTGGGGGCAGCAAAACAACTGTCAGCCAGGCTGCCACGATCAGGGTAGTACCACCAGGGCAACAAGCAACTCGCTCTTAGCATAATGTGGAAAATGAAAATGCAATGTAGACAGACAACGGCAAAAAAAAATCAAAAACAAACAAACAAACAAAAAAACTCACCTAAAATGCTACGGTGTGTGCAACGGCATGACTCCAGTCCTTCCAGCAGATCACGTTTTCAAAAGGATATCATCACCAAGACATCAGACATGAGCAGATGGCACAGACCTATAGAATCAATTGTGCTGTGTCATAAAATATCCACGGGCAGAAGCTTAACCTTGGAGACTGCAAATGCAGCTTTTTCCACTGCAAGGTGGCCTCTCACACAGACACTGGCTGTGAGAGTGGGAGTATCACCATAGCCATCCCCTGGCAGAGTGACAGCAGCCATAATGGAGTGTCAGCAATCCGCACCAAATTACCAAAACACACAGGTCAACCTGCGGTTTAAAACAGCATGTGTGCATGGGGGTGAGTGAATAGGGGCGCCGAGCCTTACTGTCTCACTAAATCTTCATTGCTCTGATGTCTCAGGCTGATAGAGGTCATCACAGATTTTGGCTTTGATAGTTGGGAGTTTCCTACAGATTTACATTTTGCTTATGGAGATGTCTTACACTGTAGTTGTAGCATTACTTCAGAGCAGATGAAGCACTACCATCCTGGGGCGACCAACTTTAAAGTACTTCTTACAATGGAACAAGATGTTTTTTGCAGATGAATGATACGGAGTGCAGACAGAATAACAACATGACCTGAAAGCCGGTTTCTAGTCACAAAATGAGACTAACTGCCAAAATAAAAGTATGCAAGGGTATATCATCGCATATGGCAGTGGTCTTCCAGATGGATAAAAAAAACAAAAAAAGTAGTAACAGGATTTGCCCCTTTACTTGGGCAGGCCCATCAACCTCCGGCCCATCAGAGATCAGATCACGATCTCAACAACTATTTGGCTCTACCAAACATTTGATTCATTAGAATCAAGATTAGACATGATGTATCAGTTGATGTTGAATCAATTCACACATGTGCCTGTGCAGGTTTAGCAGAAACTTTTTTTTTGGAAACAGTAACATGGTTTAGGTAATGGCCGAGCAATGCCAGATAAAACATGTTTTTAGAAACTATGACCTCCAATTTTTGTATCACCTCAGATCGCCGAGAGCTTTTAATCTGCGGGACGGAAGCCAGAGACTGCCATGTATTTCAACATAAGCCTCTGTTTGCAATGAATGTCTTGCTGCTGGTACTTCAGAACTGAATGAGAACAAAACCAAAACTGGGCGAGTTCTTACATGCAATTAGGAGCTAGACTCAAAGACACTGTTGGGATTAAGGAGATAGACAAACAGGGGTATTAACATAGACTTTAGCTTCTGGTGCTGGGAAAGTGAGAGAATTCACCTGAGGCAGTGAACAGGGGAAACAGACCGGTGCAGCAGTGCAGCAGCTGAAGTCAGGGAGGTGGGTCAGAAGGCCTCCTGCACTAATTAACACATTCCTCGACATTCATGCTATGCAGTACGGGAAAATATTAGACTGACAAATGAAAAACAGCGGTGTTTATGACCTCTATTTTTCCTGGCAACGCAACGGATTTTGGCTTTGGTTACTGCAAATGAAAGAGGAGGTATAAGCAGGGAGAACAATGCCTCAATTGATTATCAGAGTGGTGCCCCAATTCTAAACATGACTCACCTCATTTAAAACCACAAGTCTTCAGAGACCAAACTCTAACATCATGTTCGGGGGACTTTGACTCTCTCACTGATGTGCTTGAACTAAAGATTCAGACCATATATTCAGTGTTCCTGTAAGAATTAATCAGAAGTAATCAGCTGCAGCTTCCTTCAGTGTCCTGTCACATTTATCAGACGGTGAGCTGTCTGAGCTGAGAGACATTAATGATCCCTTTTGACTACGACAGCCGTTCTAAGTGGCTAAGCAGCACCTGTCAGCACCCTGCTAATCACATACATAGAGAATCCAACATATGCATCTCCATTAATTTCCCCCGTCTCCCAACCCTTTTCATCCCACTCTCTTCTCTGAAGTGCTCTCATCCCCACACTCCTCCACATTCCACACACACAATGACGTACAGCTGGCACTTCCTCCTCCACTCTAGCAAAATGGGATCAGTTTCCATCGCAGCCTGGCTCCCATCGTCCTGTTGCTTTGTTACTGAAATCGGAGCTGTGTGGATACAGGTTACTTCGTCTACAATTATAAAAGAAAAAGGTTTCTCAAGCATCGAAAAAAAGCTTTATAAAAGGTTTCTACATGCTGAAAGCATGTTTTACTGTGAACTCGGAGAGGATTGTGTGATTAGGTGTAGGTCCTTTCTACCTTTCAGATTAAGTTACAAGGTTAGAGGGTTAAATAGAACTGAACATGTAAACACTTATCCTGCCTGCTGAAGGGAACTCAACCTGTCTTGGCCTTAGTAATTAAACATGGTTTCTGTTGTAATCCTTAGTTTTTCTTCCTCTGTGTTAATTCTTAGTTCTTGTCCTGCTTAGTTTTATGAGTGTTTTCTCAATAAGAAGGAAAGCTGTAATTTGGTTACATCATTGGTCCCTCTCTTAGCTAATCCTTGTTTTATTTCCAAAGTTTGTTATCCCATTTGTGTTTTTATTTCCCTTCTTTGTTCCTTTCCTGTCCTTGTTATTGTCTTGATTGAGTTCACTTGTGTCTGATTGTCCCTCTAACTGTTATGTGTAATAAGCAGGTTTTCCCTCCGTCTTTGTCAGGTCAATAGACCTCATTCACTAATGTGTGCATGCAAATGTTGTTATTCTACATAAAAAAATAAGTGCATATGCAAACTTAATGTCAGATTCATGAAATGCGCTCACTGGCCGATTTTGTTCCTACCACTAATGGATATATCAGTGAATCAGCATAATTCTAAACCAACAGGATAGTGCAATCGGCATATTTCCACATCTCTATTTCACTGTATGAGCAAACAGATTTACCTCAAGGCGAAGGAAAGAAAGTGGCAGTGATGTTGTAAGAGAGAAGCCTGTTAAGGCAAGAAAGCAGAAGAAAGACCGACTGAAGAAATTTAGACAGTAGTGTCCTAGGAGGAAGCCACAAAAGGAACAGCTTTTCTAAGCTTCCAAGTAAAAAGCAAAGCTCGGGCTCAGAGTCTGAGTAGGACAAGAAAGTCCAAGGAGGACAAGGGGGACCTGACCTAATCTGTCAACCAAATAAGAGAAAGTTACTGAAAGACATCCATATTCTGGGATATTCTGGACATCTGTGATACTAGGTGAGGACATTAAACAAGGTTGGAAGTCAGTTTCAATGAAAGATAAGATTCTTGCACATGGTCTGAGGCAGTTTTAAATCAGTTTGTAGAATATGAACAAATTAAGGTGTGAAAATAACAATGAATCGCAGATTAAACTCAGATTTGTGCATATCGACTGTGAATGAGACCCACTGTCTTTTATATAATTCCTTCTGTTGCTTCCTAATTAGATCCCTAATGTCTGATGTCTTGATGCATTCTCAATCATCCAGGAAAGTAAATCTCCAAAAGTTGATTCTGTTCATCTGGACGTAGCGTTTTTGTGGGAGAAACGTTTCGTCACTCATCCAAGTGACTTCTTCAGTCTCAGCTGACTGCAGGTTTCCCCAATCTTATAAACAGTACATTTGCATAATGACTGAAACCAGCCCACTGAAGGAACAATGGGCTGGGAGGTCAGTTCCTTAATCTTAATTATGCAAATTCTCATGACCATTGATCAACAACCACTGACCAAA
>VUQG01016679.1:0-14895 GCA_015106755.1 Etia nguti | reverse complement strand
GCTACAGCCGCTCTATCGCGTGACGCATATACTCTCCGACGTGCTAAGGTCATGAGCTGAGTTACGCCATGTCGCAAGTTTTGTGAGGTGCTTTTGTGATACTTAATGGATCGGATTACATTTTTTATTTCTCTCAGATATCCGATCCAGTAATTTAGGTCAGTATCGGACCGATACCGATACGTAATGTCGGATCGGTCCATCTCTAGTTTATAGCATGAAAATATTTAAAATCTCCATAGTTGATTAACTTTCTCATGTGGTAAAATAAAAATGCTCCAAGAATGAGATTTTTTTTTTTTTTTTTAACAATTACATGACAGTACATTTAGAAAAAGACTGAACAAGTATGGTTTGTTTGGAGTTGTTTCTGAACAAACCACAAGACCTCTGTAACAATGAAACCAAAATGGAGATGTTTAGCAATATTGCACAGCAATATTTGTTGAAAACATCCATCCATCCTCTTCAGCTTATCCAATTCAGGGCCACAGGTGGGCTGGAGTCTATCCCAACAACAAGAGGGTGAGATTGGTGAAAACATATCAATACAAGCACCTCATACGTGATTATTTGGGCTTATTTGGTAGCCACAGTATATGGGATCCTTGTAGTCATTGAGCTGAACATGAACTCCTCTGTATACCAAAGTGATCTGGAGTGAAACGTGAGGCCATCTGTCCGCCAACTAAAGCTTGGACGAAATTGGGTAAGTGCAACAGGACAATGATCCCAAGCCAAGCCAAATCTACAACAGAATGGCTAAAAAAAGAAAAGAATAAAGGTTTTCCAATGGTCCAGTCAAAGACCAGAACTCGACTTAAATGAAATGCTGTGTCATGACCTTAAGAGAGCTGAACATAAATAACTGCCTACAAACCTCAATGAAGTGAAGCAACTCTGGAAAGAAGAGTGGGTCAAAATTTCTTCACAATCTCAATTTCTTATGTGAAAGACTGACAGAATCAAACAGAAAATTATTACTTCAAGTTATTGCTGCTAAAGGTGCTTCTAAAGTAACTGAATCATACGTTGTTTTCCACATGCCTCCACAGAGCCCTATGAAAGCTTTCTTTTTCACATATATGTAAAATAGATGAACAACAATAAGTTACATGAGCTTAGAATTTAATTTCCTTAACCTTGCACGTGTTATTTTAAAATGCGTGCGAATGTTATGTCCAGCACAAATACAAACATAAAGATTAGAACAGGAATAAACACACATATAGACTTTGATTTGGTTCTGCTTGAATATTTATTTATTTATAAAGCTATATTATTCCTAAATTAAATAGAAATAAATTAGATGCGAATCTACATTACATGACCACAAGTATTATATTCAATTATTCTAATACTAAGCAGTAGCACCTGGTAAGTAAACTCATTTTTTGTAATGAAATGTAAAAATAACTTTGCTGACAGATTGTCTTGCTGAAAATGAACTAGTTTATTGCAAATTTGCCTAAAAATGTTAAAAATGTAGTTAAAATGCTGCAAAAACTTCATCGAAGCCATCAGGAGTTATGCTTGAAGTGTACTGTTTGAGGTAGCCATGCTGATCTTGCACATGTTGGGCTCAGCTGTACTGAATCACATACTCCGGATATATTTGATTTGGATCAAAAATGACAAAAACATTAGGATGAAAGATTTTATCAACACAGCTGTCATGCAAGTTTTCGAGACTCCCATGATCGGGTTTTTGGAACTCAGATTTTCCAGCATTTGGTTTTCCAATCATCACACGAGCCAAAAATATAATTTTAGTTTTTCCAGAGTGTACAAGTTGTGCTTTCCTGCCATAAACCGGCAGTGGTTCCGAGCTGCTCTTACTGTAGTTGTCGGCATATGCTGCACGTTTGGCAAAATAAATTCCTACGTAAAAAAAGAAACTTAGATCAGCTAGAGAAGAAATGGTGAAGGAAGAATTCATATTTGCACAATTATAAAAACAATGAACTTACCTTTGCCAAATACGTTGCCATGTTGTCCAGCTAACCGTACATCAAAGTTGTACTTGCAAATGTAATCCACATTTTTGATATCAGTCCCATGAAAGACACGTCTTTCTTGAATTTCTTTGATGCCTCGAATCCTCATTAGCTGTTTCTTTTTCCTTTGATGCAAATATGAAAAAAAAAATTGGTAACAAAGAATGGAAATTATTAACAAAAAACATAGTGTTAAACTTAACTTACCTGCAATATAATTCCCAAAGATCCAAATTCTGTATCCTGTTGATTGACAGAATGGTTTGGTTCAACAGCCCATCAGTCTTTACATAATGATTCACTGTCCGATATTCAGGGGAGTGTTCACTCAGAGGGATTAACTTTAAAAAGTATCAGAAATCAGTTATTGCTGAAATATCTGCGATTTTAATCTATGCTTCTAACTGTATTGTGTATTTGTGCTCTAGCTGTATGGATTTTGGACATTAAGCTACACTTTTGTCACCTGGTATGGATATTCAGGATCAAAAGATTCCCAGAACACAGGAGCAAGGCTGAAACAGGAACACCTGCGGGATGAGAATTAAGTTTCCATTGTGCTGAAACTTTCACTTTCATTTTGATAGAAACTATACTGACACTAACTTGTAAACCTCACTGCTGTTGCTATTGAGAATATTATTTTTTTAATTTTTTTTTAACCTTTTTTCAGTGTTGTAACTCCTCTTGATTCTTTTTTGCCTCCCTATGGTGAGGTCTGTCAGTAGCATTGCTGCACAGAAACACATGTATTAATCCAAGCCAAGTTCTTAATGTGTGAATGAAGACTGTGAGCATGAAAATGCGCAAAATTACCAGAGAAATCAATCTTGTAACTGAAAGAAGATGTGTTTAAAACATCCTTGGAGTTTTTCAGGTAAAACTTGTCAACATCCTCACTGCTAAAGGGGAGATCGGGGTCATCCTACAGAAAAGGGACAAAAAACTAGAAACATAAGCTTTACTTTACTTGACAGTGCGTAACCAGATAGTGTGATCTAAAGAAATAGACAAGTTACCTCAAACCGGTGCCACCGTTCACAGTCAGCCAGGTAATACCAGCACCCAGGGGTATCAGATGTATCCATATGTTCCACTTCTTCATTTTCCACCATTTTTTGTTTTTGTTGTTTCTTAACTGATTATATCACAGACAAAGCTGAAAAATTAACCTGCTTCCTCTCTATGACTTAACTACTACTATACTACTGGTGTTTCTGACTCCTCATGACTCAAAGCTCATTTATAGACACACCTCCTACATTGCCTGTAGCTGACGCTGAAATGTTTGTGTGGGTTGCCATGACAACACCAGAAGCCAGCGTCTGAGATTGTCATATCGTTCTCTAATCGTTTTCCTTTGTTTAGTATTCATGTTTGTGTACACTTACAGTGGAAAAAGATAATCTATGAGTCCAGTGATTCATTTTTCTTACAAAGAATGTTTCTGTTACAATGATCGTGGAGTAGTCACCTCTACCGTGAGTCACAGGAACCGGAAGTTGTGAGCGGGAGAGACAAGACAGAACGATAACGCGGCAGACTTTTAGGGATCTACAATTTTTCTACTGCTGGGTTACAAGGCGTACACAGTAAACATTATCCTGGTAATTTCTTAAGCGCTTGTGCACTTTGTTAAAAGAAATAAGCGTCTGAGATAGATGTCATATGTACTATTGATATTGTTTTACTTGCTTCTAGTTTTCACGGTACCCCGATTGTGAGAGGAAATAAAAGGGATTGTGGACATCAGTACGAAGCGTGGATTTTTTGACCAGAGTAGATACATTGCCCTAGAAAGCAAAGTAGATCACGTGACATTACATGCACAATATAATTTGTTATCAGTCGTCTAACCCGAAAGATGGTCTACAATAATTATTTTATGTTTAAGTTGAAAAGTTTATTGTGACATGCAAATTACAGACATGTATAGCTTAACACACTCATAGCTATATGAGCTATATTTATAGTTATTTAATATAAATATAAATTTAATATAAATAAACCAAAAGTACCACAAGTGCACCACCTTGTGCAGATCGAAAAAACACATACAAAGATGGTCATACAATTAATTGAACAAATGCACACAGAAAAGTAATTTTACATTACAGTACAACAAGTGTGCTGAACACATTTTTTTTGTTTGTTAAAATTACACAAAGTGCAAAAATAAACCTGCATTGTTCAGGTTTTAACATCAAACCCAGATGACTTGGAAATTAAATTCAATGTTGAATTGTTACAATTTTAAAAATTAACTTCGTTGGAGGCAACATGGTGGTGCAGTGGTATCACCTCACAGCAATAGGGTTTATCCTGCCTGGGGCATCCCTGTGCCTTTGTGGATTTCCAACAGGTGCTCTGGTTTCCTCCCATAGTCCAAAATATCTACACTATATTGCCAAAGTATTCGCTCATCTGCCTTCACGTGCATATGAATTTGAATGATATCCCATTCTTAATCCATAGGGTTTAATATGATGACAGCAAGCGATAACAGCTTTACTTCTTCTGGGAAGGCTTTTCCCCAAGGTTTAGGAGTGTGTTTATGGGATTTTTTTTTTTTACCATTCCTCCAGAAATGCATTTGTAAGATCAGACACTAGTCTTGTACGAGAAGGCCTGGCTCGCAGTCTCCACTCGAATTCATCCCAAAGGTGTTCTATCAGGCTGAGGTCAGGACTCAGTGCAGGGCAGCCACGATCTTCCACACCACACTCCCTCATTCATGTCTTTATGGACCTTGCTTCTTGCACTGGTGCACAGTCATGTTGGAACAGGAAGGGTTTATCCCCAAACTGTTCACACAAAGTTGAGAGCATGACATTGTTCAAAATGTATTGGTATCCTGAAGCATTAAGAGTTCCCTTCACTAGAACTAAGGGGCCGAACCAACTCCTGAAAAACAACCCCACAGCATCATCCCTTGTCAAACAAACTTTACACTTGGCACAGTGAGGTCAGACAAGTACCGTTCTTCTGGCAACCACCAAACTCAGACTCATCCATTAGACTGTCTGATGGAGGAACATGATTTGTCACTCAAGAGAAGTGACAAACACACCACCGCTGGACTCCACTGCTCTTGAGTCCAGCGGTAGTGTGCTTTACACCACTGCATCTAACGCTTTGCATTGCGCTTGGTAAAGTAAGGTTTGGCTGCAGCAGCTCGGCCATGGAAATTCATTCCATTAAGCTCTCTATGCTCAGTTCCTGAGACAATCTCAAGGCCATGAAGTTTGGAGGTCTGTGGTGATCAACTCTGCAGAAAGTTGACAACCTCTAAGCACTATCCGCCTCAGCATCGGCTGACTCTGCTGTGGGATTTTATGCGGCCTAAGAATTTGTGGCCAAGTTGCTGTCATTACCAATTGCTGCCATTTTGTTACAATACCAAATACAGTTGACTATGGAATATTTGGTAGTGAGAAAATTTCATGACTGGACTTGTTGCAGAGGTGGCTGCCTATCACAGTACCACACTGGAATTCACTGAACTCCTGAGAGTTCTTGGCCACACACCTGTGGCCATGAAAGTGATTGGAACGCCTTAATTCAACATCTGTACTGGTGGGTGAATACTTTTGGCAATATAATATATTTTAGGCTAATTTGTGATCCTAGTTGGCCATACATGTGAATGTGAGTTTGAATGATTGATTTCTTCTCTGTTATGTATGTGACAGACCCAAAATAATTTAGAAAATGGATGGACAGACGAACTTGGTTGAAAACGCCAATGAAATTCAGCGGTCAAAAAAGATGCACAGAAACGAATTGCTCAGGGACGACATCACACATTTGACATATTTATGTCATTATGACACAATTACAAAACCTTTCATGGAAAGGGGGGAAAAGTGCAAGATTAAAAAAAAATGCAGAGGTAGGAGCGTTTTTATGACAAAATCATGAACAAAAATCCATGCTTATATAATACATGGTACTACTAGACACAGATTTTCAGAACATGGTGCAAAATAAGTGAGCAGAGCATGTTCTTGGTTTTATAAAGAAGCATGTGTATGGCACTGTGGAAGTAGAGGGAGTGATGTAGCCGGTGGTTCGGATATTGCCTATGATCTACAGGCTGCAAGCACCACTCTTATTTTATCTAAGCAAATATGCACACATATTCAGCAAGCAAGCATAGACTCAGGATTAAAGATAAAATCAGCACAAAGACCGTCTTCAGTTAGCCTTTTTTTTAAAGTCATGGAAACATTCTAACTTCTGGGTCCAATTATGTATGCTTTACAGTGTACAATTTCACACAAAGTCTTTATTATCTTTTCAACTTCTTCAAAGGCACTTTAGATGACCCATGCTCCATTCAGCCATGGAAATCAATTATCCTGTCATCTAATTTCATATCCTAGCTTCTCCTTTATTAAAAAATGTCGGTATCATTTTCTTAGGCATCAGTAGAACTCAATCAGATACTCTGGATAAATCTGATTGCTGTCAAAAATGACATAGATCTTTGGATTGGCCATATCATCCACACAACTGTCATAGAAGTTGGTGAAACTGGCATCCTTAGAGGGTGGTCTGCAGTACATTGGATGACCAACTGTGTATTCTCCAACAAGCACTCTAGCCAGGAACATGGTCTTATAGGGCGGCTCACTCGCAAATATCGGTGGTGCGAGTCCATGTCTCTGTAAGGTGGTGTTGTGTTTCCCTGTGGTGTGACAGAATTTACTGGAGTATTTGGCATCGCGGGCAAAGTAGCTCCCTGCAGGAAAGACAAGAGTGCAATATTAAAACTGGACAAAAGGAGAGTAGCAAAGTCTTTCGTGATACAACATAAAAGATCTACCTTTGCCATAGACATCGCCATGGCTTCCTGTGAGTCGCCAGTCAAAGTTAAATGTACATATAGCTTGTATATTGCTGTGTCCCGTGCCATGAAACAGCATTCGCTCCTCAATATCCAGTGTTCGCTTGACTTTTCGCAACTGTGTTTTCTTCCTTAGAGGAGCACCAAGGAATGACAACATAAAACAAATAATGACTTTGATACTGCATGACTGTACAAAGTTTTATCAGTGAAAAGTTCAGGAACTTTTCCCATGAAGAGCAAAAAAAATTTTGCCCCCTCTATGCACTTCAAGATTTTCACCTTGTGCACCTCTAGATCACTTCCAGTACTGCTACTATTTTTAGATCATTTCCTGGAAGGCCTGCTTGGACCACTTGCACACAGTGCAGAAAGCCGGTTAGTCGATCCTTGACTCCTACAGTTTGCATGCTGAATCATCCGAACCCCGAGTTGCCCCTGATGCATCTGTCGCAGTGTGCATGTGAGAAAGGGCTTAGGTATAGATAAAAGCAGTGTATGAATGTATGTGTGAATAGGTGAACGAGACTTGTCATAGAACGTGCTTTAAGTCCTCAGTTAAGCAGAAAGGCGCTATACAACTACCATTAAAACAATAATAATAATGAAAACAGAACAGTAATTTATTGTGTGTTCATTAGCACGTGCTAGCAAGAGAAAAAACTGAAAACAGCATTTGTTTCTGATCCAGTCACCACTATACTCACTTCATGGGGAATACAGGTGAGCTTAATCTAACAATTTATAAGAAATATGCGCACACGTGGGCTTTGAAGGGGATAAGTTTCTGGTTCAGCTGAATGGTTATCATCAAACAAAGAAAAAAATGAGTCTTCTGCCTTTTCAGTAGGCCAGAATGAGCAGCCAGCTGAGAAACTTTCCAATCACAGAGCGTTTTCAGAAGTATATGTATAAACCGACAACTTTTAGTGAATTAATTTGTTCAACCACGTAAACTTACAAGTGCATTGTGAATTCGTCCCGGGGTAACACTGGCATTACATTTCTGGGGCATTTTTGAGAAAAAATTTGGCACAAACACCCTAAATTGTAGCGGTTGCCAACATGCCACTGCACGCCCACACAATGAGCACTGTAAAGGCAGGAGTTTTACTTCCTTTGCCCTATTCAACAGACTTTTGTTTCCTTTATGAAATGAAAATTAAATCACATTCAAGTTGAAGAGGTGCCTTTTTGACACAGTGCAGGTGATCCAGTGTGAATTACAGATGCATACTGGAAATTTCCACAAAGTGATCTAGAAATAGCACAAGCGCACATTGTGCACAGGAGACGAGCTTGAAGAAGATATCGGCTAAAGGGGTGGATTCATGGAATTCAGTTCAATTCTTTAATTTATGCTAAGAAAAAAGCCACCATCTTTAATGGAAGTTTGGGAAAACTAGAATTTACTTTTTTCCCCAGTGTCACTAATAGTGTGCAATCAAGTGTAATTAAGGCAGTACATACAAGGATACATTTTTCCTCACTAGATATAGAAAATAATATTGTACCTGCAGAAGAACTCCCATAAATCCAGGTTCTGGATCCTCTGGATGCATTTAATTGGATGATCCATTGTTCTTTCATACAGTCTGGCTACTTCTTTAAATTCATATGTGTCTCTGCCAAGCTGGATGAGCTGCAAAGGCAAGAAACACTCACATAGCTCTATTGTTTTCTGCAATGTGTTTCAAATATATATATGTGTATATATACACATATATACAACTGTATATATACAACTTCTGGACTGACAAAACAACGCATACAATCACACGTACACCTGCCCAAATGTTTTAACGAGTCTGCACTGTTCCTGTAAAAACCGCAAGTCCATGTCTTTGATTTTTGAAAATAAAGCATAAAGAAGTGTAAGAGTCTGAGTGCTTCTGTAGCAACTGCATAACCTTTTATTCCATCCTTGCCAATATTTTAACATCAGAAATCAAAAGAACTTAAAGGTTTTGTCTCAATACTAAAAATGTGTAAACCAAGCTAAGTGGAACAAAAATATGTGTTTCGGTACTTCTGTACTCACCTGATAGGGCTCATCTGTGTTTATTCTCTCCCAATGACAGGGAACAGGCAAGGCGAGATTATCACAAATAAACCTGAGAGGATCAGCGAAGGAGAAGAGTCAGTAAACAAATCACTGCATCACTGCTTTATGCTCAGAAACCAAAATAATTCAACACTTGCGGAAAAAAGGGGGGTGAAAGGCATTTATTCTCTTTTCTTTTGTTACTTTCATTTCCAGGATTCTAAGGACAAGAGATGCTGGACCCCTAAACTTTCATTTAATACATAGTCTTCTTAAACCTCTTTACCATAACTTTTCCCTGGTGGCAAGTAAAGAAAACCAAAACACAAAAAGGTTCTCTGGATGTACACACAAAACATCAAATCTTACCTAAAACCAGTTGCAGAGTGGAGGGAGCGTTTGATCGGCCGTTGCTTTCCTGTTGTTACATTTATCTGTCGCATAACTGTTTGGGGATTTAATGACAATTAGGTGTGCATGTGCAATTTCTTTAACAAGATAACAAGATTTTAAGAGGATTAACAAGAGAGGAAAACTAACTCATCCTCAATATAACTGATGCAACATGATTTCCTTTAAAGAAGCTTTAACACTCTCAGACTTGATAAAGCACCTATAGAATTACTTTAATTAACTCATGAGTTTGCACCTGAGAAGTCCAGTCTGTATGTGTACTTGGCTGTGTAAAACTCCATCACACCACGCTGGTTCCTGTTGTAGCACTGCTCAATCTGAGCACTGGTCACAGAGCAGGCTGCACTGGGATCAATCTGACAGGGAAATAAAAGAAAAAAAAGCGTTAACCAGCCGATCAGTTAATTAACAGTTAGTTAAGAGAGTTGCTTCTTCATTTAGGTCGAAGGCTTAAAATTTATCTGAAAAAACATCAATTCTTTGGTTTGACTTGAAGCTTGTCTTGTAAATCGATTCATATATACGTCTACGTGTAACTCACTGTCAGAAACTGATACACCAGGAAAACACATTTTAAATGTGTTCATGGATTTTTTATGCATCATTGTTAAATTCCTTTTAATTGCAGTTTAACACATAACCTAAGTAGTGTTTGGAAATGAGAATTGCAGTTTGCTGGCACATGATGGCCATTTTTGTGCCTCCCTATAATCAACCCAAGGCAATGTTTTTTTTTCTTTTCTTTTTCCTATAAATGTATTGATGATGAGCTAAAAGGGGGAATAAAAACCTGCAGAGTCCGGCAAAATACGACCAAAGGAGGGGCGATATGCTGGGCATACAGAGTAAAGCCTGTTACAAAGTCTGCTATTGTGTATAAAGTTGTGGTATCATGTGAACTACCTCAAACATATGCCACACTCCACACTCAGCCAAGTAGAACCAGCACCAGTTGGGCTCTGAGGTGTCCATCTCCTCAATCTCAGTGGACTCCTCCTCTGACGATCTGATGGCTAACATAGCTAAATCTGAAATTAATAAGTGAAAACACGCCAACACACTTAGGCAAATAGCAACTAAAATACAAGAAAGTATGGGGGAGGGCCTAAGGTGTTGTTTTATTCGTCAGACAGACCTGACGCTGAGGACTTGTTTTTAAGCCATGGTCGTGAGAACATTACATCCTGTAAACAATTTCATACAATGCAGGAAACTGCCATGTTGAACTAAGCTATCATTAGCGGATGCCGCACCCGACTCCTCTCAACTCTACTGGTGTCTTACCAGTTTTCAGCCTGCCTCTGTCCTTATCGGAAAACAAAGCCTTCATACATGATCAACAAAGCTTCAGAAAAATCACAGGTTCCGTCTGAGTTTGGGGGACTAACGCCAAAAACCATTTTCGTTATCCTAGGCGTTGTTTACTTTTATTTCCCCGTTCGTCATCCACTCCACGTCAAAGCGTAGACGTCATGTAACTCCTCCCACCCTAAAATCGGGACACTTTTCCCGGAGTTTGTCCTGACAGGCGCACTACCGGTGCAATACTGTGCAATGTGAAACAGCTCAGGTGGTTTAAAGTTACACACGCGGTTTAAAAAAAAAAAACCATAAAGAAAGAAAATAAAAGGAATGTATGGAAACTTTCTTACTGAAGTCATTGCCCACCTTCAAAAAATAAAAAACAGAAACTTTGCGGTAATAATCTAAAAATCTTACATAATAATTAGCTCAACCTTTCATTTTTGACTTATTTGTTTTTCAGTGCAGTCAATCAAACAAATATATTGAGTATTAGGTAAGTTACAAAATGACGGCAGACTTACTTTTTTGATACCTGATTGCTTCGCACAGAACCACTTCATAAACAGTACTTTACTTTTCAAAAAATTAGCAAATTGTTATCACTTAGGACTGTGGCGCTTGTTCACTTAGCTCGTGTAGCTTATTAAAACGCTGACACGTGTTTTGTGTGCTACACATCACTGTGTAGATGGCACAGATGACAAAAAAACTCATGTTCATAAACACCAGAGGAATGAATAATACATACATATATTTCTTATTTTTCTTCTACTCAAGCTGCAAATTCATTGTAGAAGACAAAGCAGTCGGGCATTATTGACGTCACTGTTTGATTAGCAGTTATTTACAGATATGCACAGACAACATAACAACAACGTACACGCACATGCATCGTACAGACCAGCTACTACACATATATATTGGAAGAATTTGCATGTTATAAAATTAATTCCTAAAAGCCGTGTAGATGTTCATAATCCTGGTACCCTAGGCAGTTTAAATAGTAGGTAGCGTCCAGATTAACTAAGGCATCTAGAAGTTAGGGTCCAAAAATACATAACTTACATACGCTACGATCATTATACTTCGATAATACACAATCGTGCATAATTTGATTCCATCTGACGTTTCCTTAAAATAAGTCTGCAATTACTTGTGCGTTTCACACTGCACTGAGATGACTTTTGTGTGCATGTGTGTGACATTACGCTGTTTGTTGAGACGTTTGAAGTAAAATCCACGAGCCTTTTCGTAGGGATGGGACATCCAGATCGTGTGTGGCTACTTGTCCTTCAGGACACACCCCTCTATAGAATGAAACTTTTCTGCAAACTTCGCTCACACGGTGGAGGAATTTAACTGTGGCGCTCGCTGCAAGCTCACTGGTAAGTTGCATCAATTCAAATCTCGATGAGAAACTGGAGGAAAAACTTAAATGCTATATTTTTGTGCATTTATCTCTTTAGTAAGAGTTATTAGGGCGATTGTGAGGCTCGTCAATTAAATTACATTATGATCTATAGTTGCATACATGCAAGAGAGAGCTTGGGGAGAATATAACAGGTATGCCATGATATTTATTTAAATGCTGTACAAAAGACAGAAAGACCATGACTGAGGAAACAACCGGGAATGTTCCTGCTGCAGACTCTGAGGCAGATAAACAGGCTCCTGAGGAAGGGGCTCTGTCGAGGGAAAAATGGGCCAACAACATGGAATTCATACTCTCCATGGCGGGTGAAATAATTGGCCTCGGGAATGTTTGGCGGTTCCCCTACCTGTGCTTCAAGAACGGAGGAGGTGAGAGGGTTTGTTTTTGTGGGAGAGTTTTTCAGGATTAGGAGCTCCTGCATTAAAAAAGAAAACAACAACAACAAAAAACCCCACCTGCTGATGAAATAGTTTGTCTATAATTTTAGGTGTCTTCCTCATCCCCTACTGCGTGTTCCTCTTCTTCTGTGGCATCCCCGTGTTTTTCTTGGAGACAGCGCTGGGACAGTACACCAGTGAGGGTGGGGTGACTGCCTGGAGGAAGATGTGTCCCATGTTTCAGGGTAAAAACAAGGCTCACATTTAGGAACTGCGTGTTTCTGACCGTGGTTTCTTCATGGAAATTGCAAAAATCAATAGTGTAGCAGTTAGCAATAAAGAAAGTCACATATAGAAAGTTAAATCTATATTTACAAGCTTTAAACCCAGTAGCTGACTTAGGTGTTATCTAACTTTCAAAGTTAATTACATAAAATTGAGTATTTATTGACCATGCATGGTGCTGGGAATTGGTTTTATATAATGTTTCTGTTTTCTTGTCATAAAAAAAGAAGACAGCAGCCAAAAATGTCCTTTAACTGTCTGAAATGTCACTTGTCCTCTAGGGGTGGGGTTTGCATCCCAAGTGATTGTGATCTATCTGAACATTTACTACATTATTGTTCTGGCATGGGCTATCTTCTACCTAATAAACTCCTTCAAAAGTCCCCTGCCCTGGTCCACATGTGACAACTGGTGGAACTCTGGTAAGAATGCTTACTTAAACACATCTGTATTTTATAAGCAGTAATTTTTTTTCAAGACTTAAGAGGAAACAGCTAACATTCTCACTTTTATCCCTCTTTCTTTAATCACTTAGACTCATGCCATAGTCGCATGAGCATCTTTGCAAACCCCCAACTGTTTCAGGCCGAGTCCAACTGGTCATTCCTACACAACGTCACCTCAATGGACTACTATGAGAATACAACTTTGTAAGTTACATTTTGGTTTTTTTTGAGTTGTACAAATTAACTGTCCCCACATTGTCTGATTCACTGAAAATGTATCATGTGGACTTGAAAAGAGTCTAACTATGAAAAGGTTAATAGTAATCATGGGATTAAAGAGCACAATAGCATCTCTGAAACACACCCATCCTTTACAGTAACATCTGGAAAGCATTCACGGCACTTGCTCCACGTTTTGTTATGTTACAGCCTTATTCCAAAAAGGATTAAAGTCATGTTTTACATCGACATGCTACATATGACACCCCATAATAACAAAATGAAAAATGTTTGCTTGAAATTCTTACAAATTTATCAAAACAACCTGCAGCCCTTTGTTGCATGTCTTCCCCTCTCTGTCCCCACGTTCCTCTCTATCTTCACTGGTCCACAGTCCAAAAAAGGTAAAAATGCCTAAATATAATCTTTATTTTTTTTAATTTTTTTTAAAATATCATGGCATTTAAAAAAAGATTTTTAATAAATTTCCAAGAATTATAAGCAAACTACCTTCACTTTTTCATTATGGGGTATTGTGTTTAGAATTTTAAGGTGAAAAAAATAATTGAATTCATTTTGGAATAAGGCTGTAACATAATTAAATGAAGGACAAGTGACGCACTGTGAATATTTTCCAGATGTACTGTAAATGTTTTTCAGGGTAGGAAATGCTTACTTACTCCTACCTTGGGATAATATAAGGATAATATGAGGGTGAAAAGCAACCCAATAAATCTGAAGGACTTGTCAAGCTTTATTTTAATAGAGTAGGGTGTCAAATGTTTGAAAGGTGCTGCATTAAAGGTGTATTTAATGCAATGTCTTCTCTACATTATTATAAGCACTGCTTTGGATATCCCTTTAATCCTCAATGATTGGACATTTATGTGATATTTCTTACTAAAGTGGACCTATTATTCCTTATTTTCTGCCATATAGACTTAACTGATGCTTCATCACATACACCTGTTGCCTGTTCAAATGGTCATTCATGTGACTATATAATAGACCAGTGACATGACAGGAACTCTGTGCATAGGCATATACACGTCCAGTGAGCAGTAGTCATCTGGGTGAAAATACCTTGTTGATGCTAGAGGTCATAAGAGAAAGGCCAAGCTGCTTTGAGCTGACAGCAAGGCAATGGTAACAAATAACCACTCGTTACAACCAAGGTGTACAGAAGAACATCTTTGAACAGACAACACATTGAACTTGAAGCACATGTGCTGCAGCTGAATAAGACCACACAGTGCGCCACTCCTGTTAGCTGAGAACAGGAAATGGAGGCTACAATTTGCACAGGCTTGCCAAATTTGGTGTGCCTGTGCAGGCTATTGTTGGTGGTGTAATTTGATATTTTCTTGGCACACTGGGGCCCCTTGGTACCATCTGAGCATCAGTTAAATGCCACAGCCAAACTGAGTATTGACTTTTGACCATCTCCAAAAGTTGATTCTGTTCATCTGGACGTAGCGTTTTGTGGGAGAAACGTTTCGTCACTCATCCGAGTGACTTCTTCAGTCT
>VUQG01016674.1:8054-19200 GCA_015106755.1 Etia nguti | reverse complement strand
ACCACAGAGTCATAGAAGGTCTTTAAAAGCGCTCCCTGGACTCCAAAAGACCTCAGCTGCCTCAGCAGGTAGACTCTGCTCTGACCCTTCCTGTAAAGAGCATCAGTGTCGTGGCTTAATTCAGCCATTAGCCCCAGCGATCCTGGAAGAATTACTCATACTCTTTGTGTTTGGCCAACAAGTAAGCCGAGCACACTCTGCACATCTGCAGACTCTTCTGGTTTGTAGTGAGAGAGTTTATTATTGCTGTTATGATTCCAGACGGGAAAAGCCCGGATCATGAAGCTCCCGCCTCTGCTAATCCAGCCCAAATGCTCTCTGTTCACGTAGCTGCATATGAAGACACAAAACATGATGAATATCAATGAAAACTCTTCTTCACTGTATCATAACAGTGGACTTCGAGACATCTGCAGTTTATTAATATTACAGAAATGATGTAAAAGCGACAGGGTCAGTCAGAGCTCAGGGAGCGTGGACGCTGAAGACGCCTCACATGCAGCATTTATTTACTTTAACTTTTTATTTTGCAGCTCACTGACAGGTTGCTGCTCCTCTGCATGCACAAACATTCCCGCTACAGTGAAAAAAAATTCTCAAGCACAATTTTATGATAATAGTTTCTTTGAATTTTTGGGGATTCCACTCAGTTTATTTTTAATGTGCAGATTGGAAATGCTCATAAACAGTGGTGTGGTGTCGGTCAGAGTAACCCAGCCTGCACGCTCGCATCTCTGTGATGTTTATTTGCGCAAACCTTGTAACCGCAGTCGTTTTTACGCCTTTTTGTCTAATGGTTCTGAAAGTGGGAACTTCCAGACGAAAACAGTTCTGAGACCAACTGAAGGTCTTCCCACTTCAAGTGCAGTGAAAGTATTGTTTTTGCTTTCATAAATACACAGTGCGAGTCCTTCAAAGCGAGCTGGCCTGTAGTAAAAGACAGTTTAACAGAAATACACAGTGAGTGAGGAGGGCTGCCTGAGTTCAGCTGATTTTGCAGAAGTGTTCTTGTGGAAAGTTGCTCAGTTCTGAGCAATGAAGCGTGAAGAGCTGAGGGAGGTGAAGGGGAGACACCGATGACTCACAGTTTTACTCACATGCTGATTTTACCTTCCAAAATTTACTCACCCATTTCTTTCTTTGGCCCCAGATTTTGTTTCCATTATGATTGTTGCCTTGAAGGGAAATTCCCCATCAGAAATCTTCAGATATTTTCTTCTTTGTTTTGGAAGCATTTTGACACTTTATTTATTTCTCGTGTCCATGCTGTGTTATTGATGCAGGACGTGGATTGGGAATCTCTCCCAGTGCTGTTGTTACAATTATTTCTTCTGATTATGCTTCTTGTTTTATTTAACGTGACAGTTTTGTTGCTTCAGAATCAGAATCACTTTATTGACCAGTTATGTTCACACATACAAGGAACTGGGCTGCAGTTATTTCTTTGCTTTCAATGTGTTCATGCAACAGAATAACAATAACAGACAATACCGACAACAGCAACATGTCGCACAGCTGCTACACAGCCGTATAGCCATATATGCATACAGCATATTTATATTTATGGTGCGAAGATACTGGAATACATTTTGGAACAAATGAGGGATGTTTAACTACTTACTTTATATAATATGTCCATGATTTAATGACCATAAATAAATATGTGCAGTGTGCTTTGATTCAGCAGCAGGTATGGAAGAAGTTTAAGTATAGAAGTACTTCCTCTCAGTCTTTCAAATTAAAAGCTTCAGGATGAGTTAGGCTTTTTAAAAAAAACAAGCAAGCAAACAAACAAACAAACACTACCCATGATCAGCTCTCAGCAGGTCCAGGTTGTAAACGTGTTTATTTCTGCTGTAAATTTGGACATTTGAATATTAGAGCTTATGAAAATTCACACTAAGAATGATTTCTTGTTTTAAAAATGACTATAAATCATCTGCAGAGACCTCACACGAAACAGTTTGGTTCCCTTTGAACCTCAGACAGCCTTACATCTCAGCATCCAGAAAGCTTTAATAAAATAAAAATATCTTTGCCACAAGTTAAGTTAGTTTGTATTTTTCACTTGATTTTAAGTTAATAACTGAACCAGCTGAACTCTGAATCCTAGTAGTAACAAACCCACCACAACAGAAAATCCTTTGTGTCATTAAAAGAATTATACGTCTGTGGAAACCCAACACTGAGCACGCCGCGCTGTGGTCGGTAGGTTTTTCTGCGGTGGTCTGCAGACAAACACAGTTTTACTTTCCGCTCAGCGTGGGGAGCAGCTCTGCGCAAGGGAAAACCCTGCTGCAGACGCACTGAGAGGGGGCGCAGGGGGGTGTTTGGGGGGAGGCCATCTCGGTGTCCCATGGGAGCTCAGCAGGATGGGTGGGAAGAGGTAGAAGGGTGTGAAAGCTCAGTGTCATCACTACAGGTGTTTTTCAAAGCTGAACTTTGTGTTTATTTATAGAGAAAAACCCAGAAAACCCAGAAAAAAGCCTTAAGATGTGCTTAAACCACAAGACTGAAACTCGAGCTGCTGATACGGTTGATTAGATCTGTTCAATAAAGTGTGGCGAAGTTATCAGGTCACCACAGTTTGCACAAAAATAAAATGATACAGCCGTAAGCAGCAGGTGCAAGACAACTTACTGAGGAGAAGATGTCAATCAGTCATTCACAGTCCTGACAAAGAGGTGCAATTGAAAAAAAAAGAGCGAGAGATGAACACCTGTGGAGGTGCGCTGTAAGGTCACCTGACTGGTTTTTGAGCCACAGACAGAGAGTGGGATCAGGGAGCACTTCTCATCAGTGTTTCAGCTTTGGTGTGCTTTCAGCCCATTTTTGTTCCTCCAGTCAAATAATCAGTTTGTCAAACATCTCCATTTTACACACAAAACATCCTTTGGCCACCTGTTCTCATATGATTTGTCAAAACGGAACCTGACACACCAGGTGTGACACATTGGGTTATGATAACAGAGAGACAAAACTGTCACTTCTAAGTCCAACATTAGTCAGCGAGTGGGCTTACTGCCATGAAGGGAATGAGAAGATCATCCTGACCTATGACCTTTTCTAAACCTGAAGATTTCAGTGACTAAACGCAACCAAAGAGTAAGTGAAAGCCAAAGATCAAACCACAAAGCTTCACATATGTAAGTATCAGTGTTGGGTTGTTGCTCAAGAAAAGTAATGTACTATACATTACTTTTCTTAAAAGTAATGCAGTATGTTGCTTAATTACTCATTAGAGAAAGTATTTAATTACACTACTTGTTACATAACTGTTATTCACTAAAATGACCAGAAACGCATTGTAACAAAATTACCATTTAACAATAGCAACCTACAGGCCCACACACCAACACAAATCCCTATCCTGTGAGGACACACGTATTTAGGTATGAACACAAAGCAAACATGAAATCCAGCACAAAGTGACTTTAAAGCCATCACCACACTGGCTTTAAACTGACTGCTCATCAGTTTGTTACCTGTTGAAGTTCAGGCTCTGGCTGCCGTGCCGGGGTCAGCATGCACTCAGCTTTAACATCACTCTGGGTTCTTGGCTAGCTTAGCATTAGCATGCTGTTTGTGCAGACACTGGCAAAGAGCTGTTAGCAGCAGATTCAGCATTTTGCAACTGTTCTGGATGCATTTTGCATTTTACCATCGTGTTCTTGACCTTTCATGCAATAAAAATAAAAGTCAAATCTCCACTCCCTAAAAGCTGGACCTGGCCCACAGATAAATGAAGAACCTTTGTAATGAACCCCCGAGGTTTTCTCAGGTATTGCTCCAGTCTGTGCAAACATTCCTGTGCAGAAATGTTAATAAAGACCTGTCGGTTAATTCTGCCCTGCAGGCTGGTAAACCAGCTCTGACCGGACGTAAAGCTGCCGTGTTTTCTGTGGAAATTACATGTGAGCTCATTTGCATGTTAATGTTGTGAACAGTTGAACAGCTTCAGGGGAAGCTGCTGTTTGCTTCACCTGGAAAAAGTGAGAAAACTCAACTGCACGATCCTCTACAGACTGCACCAATATGTGCTGAATAAACGAAAGCTCTGCATTTCTAAAAAGTCTCTTTTTACCATCTGCTCCAAAAACATGAAGTGACAAAGTCTGATAGTCGGCAGTGCTTCCAGCGCAAATTAAAATGAATCTTAAAATCTACACTTAAATCTGGTAGAAAACAATAGATTTCAAAGTTAACAGGAAAAAAAAGGAAAAAAGAAAGATGTTTAAAACAGAACTTTAACTGTTGTAAAAGTAGGTTTTTTATATCAGTGCAAAGCTCTAAGCTAGCATCTGTAAACGAAAACACGAGTTACACATTACTTGATACTTTTGGTTAATTTCTTTACAGTAATCAATTAACTCATGAAGTAATTCCTTACATTTTCCTTACATTACATGCATACATCCCTATTTAATCTGTCTTTCAGTGTTTATGTTTGAATTAAAAGCTGACACCACAAAGCAAAGAGAGTTTATCAGTGAAATAATGAAGCATTTCAAAGTGCGAGACAAAGACGCGTCCACACGGTGGAACATCTGACAAATAATCACTGACAAAACTCACCGAGACCTTAAACAGGATGATTGTAACAGGTGTGTCGTAGTTTTATTCTCTTTCAATGACAGTTAAACTGTCTCTTTGTACACACTTGGATTTACTGTATCCAGCAAACACCTGTTTAAGATTTTTCTACAGTTTCAGTTATTAAATGTACAAAAAAACCCCCAAAACAACTGAACATGTAGAAACTCATGCCCATTATGAGTTAGCCTCTGTGGAGCTTTGGACTCCAGAAAATCAGGATAAAATGCAAAGGATGAAACTTATACCAGTTATTAAAAATGGAAATTCCTGGTAACTCTATGCAAATCTCTCCGTGGGGATTCCCAGGAAATTGTTTTCTGCTTTTATTTGAATATCTCAAATCATGCAGCTAAACAGCAGTTTCTGTGAGCAGGAAGTGGGAACAGCGCTGCTAATCATTGAACCTGCATCCATGCAGAAAGGTTCACTGACCTCACGTGTTTGTCTTTCATACAGTACAGGACTTTAACACAGCAACAAAATTACAGAAGTTCAAACAAACCAGCAGAACAACGTTTGGATAAACTGAAATGTTTTTAAGTGGCTTTTTGTATCAACATGTAATCACCAAAAACTAGAACACTGCTGACAACATGGCTAAAGTAACAGTAACATGTACTACACCCCCCGATGTGCCGCCACCAATGGTTTGTGAATTCTCTTTGATCTGCCGTTTGTCACCCTGAGAGCTCAGATCATCTGACTGCGAGCTTCCTGTCAGAGAGCGTGAACAAACACCAATCTGGCAGATTTATTGCCCTTTGATTTACACCTTCTGCCTGCCTGATAAGGTTCACAGCTTCCAGCTTTCTCCCGACTGTAACTCAGCAGAAATTAAAACATCATTTGGTGTCAAACAGTCTGGATGAAGCTGCTCAGCGGGAGTATTTCAACACTGTGGTCAGCATTTCAGAGGAAAAGATACGCCAAACAAGTCTTTCTGCTTTTCAGGGAGACCTCCGACTGGCTTTATCGCAGGGAAAGTGCAGCGCTTGATTTATGAGCAGCAGGTGGGAGTCCTGCCATGGCCTCAGTGGTCACAGGAATTTGTCTCAGTCTTTTATGGAGCTTTTATACTGTTTATTCTTTTCCAAATTCCCCTCATGAAGAGGAAAATGAGAGCATCTGGATCCCCTGTACAAACAGGAATATGCAAAAATTCCTTTGAGTACACGTCCCCACTTCCTCTTGGCATTTTGCCTGTGTGGGTACCTCAGAGCCTCTAATGTCTTTAGGTGGACACATGACATTTCTTTGTGTCTCTAAGTATGAAGCTCTTTCCAGGGTGTAACCAAATTTTATTTATTGTCTGTACAAGGACCAAAAAGACCTTAGTGACATGATTCCCTCTCAGCAGAGTCCGTAAGTTTCCCCGTGGACACATCATAGTTCACCACTGGCTCCTCCTGTGAGATAACTGCTTGTAGTTTCACACCTGGGACAATAGATTTGGCTCTATGAGAACATCTGATAGTCCACAGGATGCCTCAGCTCGGTCAGTTTTTGCACGGACAGTAGAAAGTTCACTGGAGTTCATTATATTCCCTGTATGTGCTTTTCAAATGGCCCACTTGACAACAGAGAGTCTATTGTCACCTGCTGAAGGATCCTTAAAAGACATAAATGGAAACCTGACAATCCCAAATGGTCTGCATGGGGACATCTGATTACCCACTGCACACTTGGGCCACATCTGGTTTACAAAACACTTGATATAACCTTTCAAGCCTGGAATGACTTTTGTCGCATGTGTGTCCCACACGACATTTTCCAGTGTCATGACTGTGCTGTGAATACCACAAATAGCCATTCAAGACCTAAGAGCCCACTGTGTTTTTAACAGGAGTCCATAAAACACCTCAGGATTTATTAAAGGGCACACTGGACTCCTTTATGGTTGTTGTGGGACGCATTTAAAAGTCCAGTGGACACCCCAGAGCCCATTCTTTGTCTTCATGTGGATCTTCTTCCTGGCGCCTTACAGTCAGTCACACATGAGCTGTGGGTCCACAGTCTTCTCTTTTTGGAGCATCAGATCAGCAACTGAACACTCAGGAGTCCACTGTGGTTTGTATACGGACACCTGGAAGTTCACAAAGTGTCAGAATCTAATGTGTCTCTTTGTGGACGAACAGGAGTCGTCTTAGTGTCTCTCAGACCTCTTCAGAGTCCTTTCCATCTCTCAAAGCTCCTTGCCCCTGAGTGGCTGTTTGTTTGTGCTTTTCTTTTTTATTCTTCGTGCACATTTCAAATTCAGACTCAGAATGAATCCGAAACATGAGCGCTGAAGTATTAGGAATGTGGAAAAAGTGGGAAACAAAGCTCTGGAACAACAGAAACCGGAAACCCGTCACCCCTCAGTCACTGCTGACCATCCTGGACAATCTGCAGATTTTCAGCATGACTCAGCAGTCTGGACTGTTCTCATGAATCAGCCTGAGTCACTGTGACTCAGAATCTCTCTTTATTTATTTATTTATTTATGGAAAGAATGAGAAAGAGGATCCTGTAAAGTGTCGATGCCGTTATCAAAGTGGTTCTTTTCTTTTTTTTCTTGCATGCCTGAACTTGAGAAGCTACAAGGAAAGTTCAGGGCCGACGCCCACACCCTTTATCAGTCATTAAATATCAGACACAGATGACTGCCGAGGGAAATACAAGTCAGAACAATATCAAAAATAATTAATAATAATAATTTTAACCAAAGACTGCTTCAGGATCTGAAATGTTTGGTCGTGGGAGAAATACTTTAAACCTGGGTTGGATCTGATGACCAGCAGGTGGCGACTCCTCAAGTTTCAAAAACATCCAGTCACTCTTTTGATCTTTGACCTCAAACACTTTACTGATGAGCTTCTGGTCTCAGTTCCTAATTCAGAGTTATTGGACAGTGATAAGAAGGTTGAATTTGACACATGTGCCTTTATTGATTCAAAAAATATTTGGTTTATTGGTCTAATTCGTTTTGAGCGTATATTTCAAAAACAAACTTAATCCTGTTGTGCTTCAGAAATCTCTGATTTTAGGGTGTTGTTTTTCTTACATTACTCGTTAATTATAATATGCACACATTCAACACTAAAAATAAATTACTGTAATTTTTTAAAGATGGGTTTGTGGGGTAAAACACAACAGCTGTAAATAAAAGATGCACACAGTCACTGTGACATCACCCTTCTTCGGTGAAGCTTGCTTGTAGCCTCCAGTTTGTTTCATTGTAACAACCTCAGGGTACGTCCACACTAACCCGGATAAATTTGAAAACGGCGTATAAATCTGAAAACGCTCCGCGTCCACACTGGCGTTTTCATTCGTTTTCACAGAGCTGTTCATCCACGCAAGAAGATTCGACCTGCCTCATTTCTGTCTGCCGCTTATTTACTTTCCAGCTCTTTGAAATGTTGCGGCAAAATGTCGAGGAAAAGCACCGAGTTTTTAAAATTGAATAACAATCAGGTGGAGTTGTTGCTGCGAGTAACACAAAAGTACAAAGTTGCAAAAGCGAGTGAGAGTTAAAGAATTTGAAGAAAAGCTATCTGGAGCATGTACAGACTGATATTAATCTTTAATAGGGCTGTCAAAATTGAGAGCAAACAAAACAACTGCTGTATAATGCCCTCCGCTATCTGACTAAAATGCGTCATCGTTTTCGAAAAGCCTCCGGGTTCGCTGTCCACACTGCGATGCGCTTTGGAGAGCATTTTCAAAACGCTGCGTTTTCCTTGACCGAAAACGCTGTTTCAGTGTGGTCGGAGGCCAAAACGGAGAGAAAAGATGCATTTTTAAACGAAAATGTATTAGTGTGGACGTGGCCTCAGTCTTTTAAAACCAGATGTGATGAGTGAGCACCGCTCAGAAACTGAGTGACCCTAATGCGAACCCTGCCTTATTGATCTTTTTGTATGTAATGGAGCATAATTCACAAACTGAATTTCATATTGTGTTCAGTTCCCTACAGTTCCCTGTAAATTCTCTGTGGAGTGAAGGGCAACCATTTCCAGGTGGGAACACTTCGTGACTCAGCATACAGACACATTTAGCACCTTTGTGTTCAATCAATACATTTGTTTTGCTTTAAGTCCAGGCTGTATCGTACATGATGCTACATGAGTGCATCACTAACTTTATTCTGTTTGAGAACAAAACCAAATATCCAGATTCTCAGGATCAGGTTATATTTGATTACATAAGTGTACAACCTGCTGCTTTCTGAGTTCAGCAGTATGTTTGACAGCTTTATGTGGACCATATTGTGCATGATTGGCCTGAGCTTACATTAAATTATGTGTGTTTGATTCTCACTTTCTGTGGCCCTGAGTACAATTAACTTTGACAGCTGTTTAGTTAAGAGATTATTTAACTTCACTACTAGCATAGGGAGTTATGCATATATAGATACTGTTCAGTCAAAGCTATGTCGATGACCTTTGAACCCCTTAAAGTGACACGGCTGGTGAATGCAGAGCAGCTGATTCGGTTTGAACTTTCACCCTCTGTTCAGTGTGGAAAACACGCAGCATGACGACAGCCTCCGTGCTGCTCCGCTGGGTCGGATCTTCTCCGATGACGCAGCCGAAACATTGAGTAATGACTGAGCCCAGAAATGAAACAGCTCAGGCCAGAATACGGAGGAAATTCCATGAAAATGACCCACAGGAATATGCTTTGGATCGTTTTCACAAGGCTGAATTTATCTCTAAGGAACCAACTTCGCGATCCCACCCTCAGATTTCACAAGAAGCTGAAAACGCTTCCACTGAATCTTGAATTCTATCAGTGACTGTGGGGTAACATCATTGTGGGTTTAAGGGAATCATTATTTGGGGATTTCAGAGGTTGCCTGAGGCACATTTTCACACCACCACATGAATTCTGGGACAAACAAACAAACAGGGAGGTGTGCAGAAACAAAGCAGACACTTTGACATCAAGAGAAGCTCCAACATATGAATGACTTTTATTCTGAAGGGATTAAAACACTTCTAATGTACTTTTAGTGCAAATAAATCTTTTGAACAAAAAAAAAAAATTATATATAAAAATACACTCTGAAAATTAAAAACACACGATTAAAAAAAATACAAAGCTTTAGGAAGTGAACAGATTAAATAAAGTGAATTAAATTATTGTTCATCATCAGCTGTAAATTAAAGTTATGACACATATTTATTCACATTTTCGCCTCACAAACTGGAATGTTTGAAAAACTCTTTTAAATTAAAATTGTCAATAAAACCAAAAATAAATACAAAGATAAAACCTGATTACAGACGAGCAGCGAGCCCTACGGGCACCGTGCTGCATTCAGGTGACGTCGGTCATTATTCCTAGCTTTAAAACCTGAAGTGAAGAAACTAGCACGACTGAACAGACGTTAATGTGAAGTCCTGAGCTGCTGCAGCCTCTGCTTCAGCTCTCTGCTCCTCTTCCTCAGTTCATCTTTCTTTGCCAACAGCTTCCTCTCCTGCTCTCTGACCTCCATGATGAACTCGGTCGCCTTCTTCAGGATCACCACCTTCGCCGCTTTTTCGTTGTTGGCCACCGCTGGGACCTCGTCCCTCAGAACCATGAAGCTCATCTTCAGCTCGTTTCGCCGCTGCCTCTCCAGCACGTTGTGAGTCCTGCGCTTGTCGTTGTCCTCGCCCTCCGATTTTGGGCTCCAGCACCGGCGCCCGCCGCTCTGCCTCAGTGCCGCGCTGCTGCTCTCCACCTTCACCCGTTTCCCGAGGGGTTCCTGGGCGGCGTAGTTGTGTTGGTGGATGTTGACGTGAGAGCGTTTCAGGACCAGAGGGGAGGTGCGGGACCGCCGGGATGTCTTTCTCCTGTCCACCGTCACCACATCGATCTCTTCCTCTTCTTCATCCTCTTCCTCTTCTGGGAAAAACAAGGAAAAACATTCTGGTGTAAATACAAGTGATCGCGGACTGAGCCAAAACCACCGTCCTGCTGATGGACGAGGGACTGAACAGGGACAGAAAACGAGTGAAAGCAGCAGAGCGAGACAGAAAGGAACGCCAAAGAGTGTAAGAGAGAAAATGTGAGCTCTTTGAACTCCTCGCTTCCATATTTTCCATAGTTTTCAGACATTTACCGGCCAATGAAAACTTTTCTCAGATTACCTCAGATCCCGCTGACACTGACATCACTGGTGGATATTTTAATCTATGATAATACAGCTTTATTCAGACCAAGGTTACGTTTTAGTTTACTAGTATCCAAAGTAACTATAGCGTCAAAATAATGGTGATGGTATGAGGAACAGAAAGAACCCTGTGGTTAAGCTTTGTGAACAGCTGGTCACTGAGAGCCCCCACATCATTTTACTGTCCTCTGTACTTCCTGTGATGTAAAAGTACTGACTGCAAGAAGAAAACCAGCTACTGATTTTAAGGAGTTCACTTCAGTCAGCTGATTGAACTCACCCAACGCACTTGAGCCGGGCTGTTGAACCCCACCTTGTTCAGCCGCCCTGACTCTGACTCCCTGACCTTTAATTTTGTGTGTGTGTGTGTGTGTGTGTGTGTGTGTGTGTGTGGGACACAAGTCTGTG
>VUQG01016671.1:0-14576 GCA_015106755.1 Etia nguti | reverse complement strand
ATATCCTTGGGCAAGATACTAACCCCAAATTGCTCTCCGATGCATCCATCGGAGTATGAATGTGTGTAAATGTACATTAGTTTGCACTTGAGTTTAGAAGTGCTTGTATGAGTGGGTGTGAATGGGTGAATGCACAAGTTGTGTAAAGCGCTTTGAGTGCTCAGAAGAGTAGAAAAGCGCTGTATAAGAACCAGTCCATTTACCATTTAAGAACCAGTCCATATGTAGTGTAGGAGCAGCTGCTGAATGCGATGATCTGCCATCCATCTGTTTACAATGATGGTGGTGATCACACTGATCAGAGACATGACAGACTCTAAGCAACCTAAGACCTGTTGTTTCCACTTCAAAGGCTAACTTTGAAAAAAAAGAAGCTAAATAAATGTAATTTTTATTCAATAAGACTTAAAATTACAGATTTTCATGAGGTCATAGAGCAGGGGAGCTGTGGGCCATTTTTGCCCTGACTTTTACACCCGAATCAGATCTACGTCATAACTTATCCCATAACCAGAACTCCATTCTAACCCTAAGCCGGCATCTTCTACGTAACCTGACTTGCACCTCCTGAAAAATTTGACTGCACGTCAAGTCAATGCATATCACAACGACTTGAATGACAAGGAAGGTTGTGGTGTAGAAATAAAAGGAGTTTCTGTTTACTACATAAGAACACAGAAGTCTAAATGAAGCTTTATACCGATCACCATATTTTTGCATCTATAGGAGTTGCCCCTGCTGGCTATTTTAAACGCCATGTAGCCCAGGAATTTCACTCACCCAAGATGCCAATTCAAAAAGGAATTACACAAAATTAAAGTGAAAACACAAGAAAACAGTCAGTAAAATATTGTGGTGGTAGTGTGATAGTCTGGGGCTGTTTTGTTGCGTCAGGACCTGGAAGACTTGCTGTGGTAAATGGAACCAGGAATTCTGCTGTCTACCAAAACATCCTGAAGGAGAATGTCCGGCCATCTGCTCGTGACCTCAAGCTGAAGTACACTTGGGTTCTGCAGCAGGACAATGATTCAAAACACACCAGCAAGTCCACCTCTGAAGATCTTAAGAAAAACAAAATGAAGACTTTGGAGTGGCCTAGTCAAAGTCCTGACCTGAATCTGATTGAGATGCCTTGGCATGATCTTAAAAAGGCGGTTCATGCTTGAAAACCCTCCAACGTGGCTGAGTTAGAGCAATTCTGCAAAGATGGGAGGGTCAAATTTCCTCCACAGCGCTGTAAAAGACTCATTGCCAGTTATCGCAAATGCTTGATTGTAGTTGTTACTGCTAAGGGTGGCCCAACCAGTTAGGTTTAAGTTTAGGGGGGTAATTCCTTTTTCACACATGGCCATGTAGTTCTGGATTGTTTTTCCCCTTAATAATAAAAACCTTCATTTAGAAACTGCATTTTGTGTTTACTTGTGTTATTTTTGTTTGATGATCTGAAACATTAAACTGTGAAAAACATACAAAAAATAGGCGATCGGGAATCAGGGAGCAAACACTTTTTCACACCACTGTATATGTTTGGTAATAAAGCTTTAAATCCTCTCTTCATACAATCATACTAATATGTACAGTATCACAGCCTCTTACTGCTGTTTCATTGGCAGACCTTCTAGTAACAGTCCTATTAACGTAAGCCACACCACCCAGTTCATTTGTCTATAATATATTTCCACTTCACTAAAGCACCGCAGCTTAGGTCATTTTAAAACTGCAGTGGTTAAATGCAGGCATAACTTTATGTTAACAGATGGAATTTTTTTAAAGCCAAAGAGCATTAACTCACTCCAAATGTGTGCACACCCCTGCCCAGCACCCAATTTATTATGAGGTGTTAACCCACTTGCTCATTAGAAGCATTTGACTGTTGTGTAACACCAAAACTTTTACGTATTTGATAATAGACTCTGATCTATGCTGATTCCTTGTATTAAAGCCTGCGGTTCTCTCAGCTTTGGTTGGGTAGCAGCTGGGCCAGACATCTGCTCTCAGCTGCAGCTCAGCCAACAGATGGGACAGGTGATAAGCCTAAGTCAGCACTCTCCAAACCCAAGCAGAAGCTCCTCATGGCGTGTGTTTAGCTAACATTCAGCTCATCCGGCCCCAGCTTCCTATTTAACCAAAACACCCTGAGCCTCTACTTGCTATCTGACTTTTTAATTTGCTGGAAAAAACATTAGAGCTTGTGAAAAATAACTCTTCTCGCCCTTCTTCCTGCTCTGCAGCAAGGCCAAATGTGACTATTAAAGCGGAGATGGTACAGCAAGAAGACGGAAATGATTTCTGGGTGGTCTCTTGCATTTCATCTGGAGGGAGACCTGAGACTGACATCTCTTTGGGTTTGAACACGGCTGAAGAGCTGGAGAGAGAGAAAGACACAGACTCAGACATACAGAGAGTCTCAGTCCGCCTCCCCGTAACAGAATATGGGGGTCACAACATCACTTGTGTGTTTGACCATCCAAAATTTACACAAAAGGAGTCACAAGCCCTAACACTGCCAATTTTCTGTGAGTACAACCAGAGTTGAATAAACTGCTAATGCTTAAGAGGTAACAGAGGAACAGAGTTTGTGTTTTTGTTGTTTTTTTTAAATCTACAGATTTGGCTCAAGGTCAGTTGTACTCAGACTTGGAAGGGAACAGCAATGATTCTGAAGGTGTAGAGCTGCAGGAAGAGGAGACTGAAGCTGTTATCAGACTCGAGGTCGAAGGGAATGTGCCACGCTACAATGTTATCTGCAAAAAGTAAGAAATATTTGGTGTCAAAGGGCTACTCCATCAATTTCATATGTCGTGGAGACTTGTGCTCGAACTCTAAAAATGATAATTATAACAGACAGACTCTGTTATGAGCTGGCATGATGATCGAATTCATTATGTTAGGGAAGGTTAAGGTTGAGAATCTGATACGAAGTAGTAGTCCACTCCATTATCATGCACAAATATGATTGTGAATGACAGATAAAAATGACCTATTAATAAATGTATCAATGGGAAATTGCCCATTAATGACAAAATAAGAAGTATATTCATCAGTGAGTGCTGGTACTGTGTTTGTCTTCCCTATTTTACCTTATTAGGTACAGTTGTTTAACTGTGCATCAGTGCAAATATCTAATCAGCAACTCAGTGAATTTAGGTCATGGTTGAGTAACCTGCAAAGAAACAGTTGTTGGTGCTGGATGGGCTGTTCCAGATAATTGGCATACTAACCACATAACCAAAAGAAAAGGAGCAAAAAATTAACAGTACATGCAAAAATAATCTGCTTTTTCAGAAATAAAAAGAAGCTTCAGTCACACATTTTTCATGTATATATACAGTGAAAGAATATACACATCCTCCACAGGATATGTAGGTAGTTTCAGTGGTGGCACATTTGGTGGCACAAAAACCACAAGTGACTGTCAGCAGGAACCATATTTAGAACATTTTCTGATTGAAATGTTTATTTATTCAAGCTTTGTTTTCCTTTTGTATTTTTATATTAGGACAAATGAAAACATTTCTGAATTCCTGCATATTTTGCATATTTGCCCTCCAGAGACGATGGCCCCTTGCCTGAGAGTGTGAAGCTGGTGGGCAAGAGCCTTAGACTTCAGGGTCCTGTGGATCTTCAGCACGCTGGTCTTTATGAATGCATCTTCTCTTATCAGCACCTTACAGCAGTGCTGCAGTTCAATGTCACTGTTAAACCTATACAACAAGGTAGGTGAAACTCTGCTTTGACCTTCTCTATCATCTGACTATGAAATATTGATGTGAACTCTTCTCTCTATATGTTTCCCGTCAGTTCCTCCTACAATACGAGTTGATTTGCGGACTGAAGATGGACGCAGAGTGATTGAGTGCTCAGCAGATGATGCTGTTCCTGCAGCCAACATGTCCTGGCTTCTACCAGAGGGTGTGTCTGAAGACTTTTGGTTCAACTCCACTTCGCATAATGGAAGCCACTCTGTCAGGGGGTTTGTACTCCTCCCTCCCTGCTTGCCTTGGGAGCTCACTGCAGAGTGTGTGATAAATCACCCAGCATTTGAGAAACCAGAGAACAGAAGCATAACACTCCCTCTTTGTGGTATGTTCAACAAATCAACCAATGGATAATTTCTTATGAGTAGCGGATATATGTGGCCATAGATTTAATTTTTTTCATTAAGTGGAAGCCCTCCACTTCCTGTTACTTAACTTCTCTTTCCTGCATAGCTCACCCTAACATCACCGTCAACACCAGCACTGAGTGGAGACAAAGTCAGAAGTACACAAAGGTGCAATGCTCTGTGAACAGCGCCCCTCCGGCAGCAGTTATAACCTGGCACGTAAGGAACACGAACAACAGCATCGATAGCCTGGTGGAGACCAAACAGCAGGCTGATGGTCTGGTATTTGCTCGCAGCTCTGTGCACTTCCTGTCCTCTCTCTATGCCGGTCAGAATTTGACTTGCATAGTAAAGCATCCGAGCCTGGAGGCAGAAGAGGAAAGAACAATAAACATCCCTGTGCACAGTACGCTAGTCATTTCTTAGAAATATTTCCTTCTGTGACACAGACAACCTCACGCGGTTGCTCATCCCCTTCCTGATACCCCTCTTTTCTTTTTCAGAACCCCCCCTGCTGAGTGCATCTGTGGTGAGACAACAAGACTCTCATCTCTGGCTGGCAGTGTGCGAGTGCACAGGGGAGTGTTTCGAGACAAACCTTGCATGGGACCTTCCTGAAAAAAACGAAAGGCAAACCTCCGTGCACTCAGAATATGAAAGAAACTTAATGAATGCCAGGGTGACTTATGAGTTTCCTCTGGACCGTCATGAGGGGCAAAACCTGACTTGTGTGTACCATTTTGAACCAGGGGTCACACAGAGAAGGACTGTTCATATGCCCAGATACTGTAAGAGCAACAAAAACAATACTTGTGTGAACACTAACGCGCAAAGTTCATCTTAAATATTTCTACTGTTTTTTTGCCAGATATCTCTTCTCTGAGAGTCCTGAACTTCACGATTCCTCTGCAAAGCCGCCACAGCGATCAACCTGTTGTATACAGACTGTCTCTCGACAAGAATCACCACGACCAGAAAATACTGCTTGAAATTGAAGGCAACGTGCCAGAGTACGACCTCAGCTGTAAGAGGTGCTGTATCCTATATTTTAAACCACCTGTTCATAATGAGGAAGCTCCATGAACATAGTGCACTGCACAAAAATCTGTGCTCTCACAATTAAGAAGTAGAACTCTGAAAATATCAGTTGAATTATTTACGTAAAGAGCCTAATGCAATAGCCAAAGACAGCAAGGAGATAGTTTAACTTTGCTTTATCTGGGA
The DNA here is from genome assembly GCA_015106755.1 of Etia nguti. Taxonomy (NCBI): domain Eukaryota; kingdom Metazoa; phylum Chordata; class Actinopteri; order Cichliformes; family Cichlidae; genus Etia; species Etia nguti. The sequence continues at coordinate 9,247 of VUQG01016671.1, read as the reverse complement.
GCAGGTAAACAACTAGGCTGGCTCTGTTAAAATCAGTACCTTTAGTACCAGGTGCATTAACTTTCCTACTGTTGTCAAAGAAACAGTAGCCTGTCCAATTATAGTCTCAACTGGCAGGAGGTATATCTATTATCTACCACCTAATCATGATCAGGAAGTTCCTGTGAAAACACAAAATTGAGTGTTCCCACAGTAGTAGAGGAAGTAGAAGAAGCAACACATTGTCATAGAGCACAATTTATTTGGGGGTATTTTACCATTTAAATAAAGGCAAATAATTACCCTGGTTCTGTCCATTTGCACGTTTTTTTGTTGTTGTTGTTGTTTTTTTGTAACCACATCTGAACAACTTTTGTAATTCAGGGTAATGTGCAGAGATTTCCTAACCAACTTTCCACCTGTTTTCAGTCTTTCAGCTAAGATGATTTTACCAGCTAAGAAAGGATCCTGCACGTAATGTCTATAATGGAAACTTTTACACTTTTTGTTTTGTTTGGCTTTGTTTTGGGGTTTTTTTGACACAGTGTTAAGCTTTAAAGTGAGCTTTAGGGATAGTGGTGCAGAGCCAGCTTAGCTCTTTCCCTGCTTTCATTCTGTAAGCAAAGTTAAGCCAGTTACCTACAGCCTCCTATTTACTGCACAGACATGAGAGTGATTAGAGTTTTATTTAACCCTCAGAAATACAGGACATGGTTATATTTCCCCAAAAATGTCACTTAAAGAGAAACTCAGTTGTAAATCCCTGGTATTTCAGGAGTGATGGCTCATTTGTGCAAACGGAAGGATCTGCGATGATCTTCCAGTCAGAGCTTGCAGAGCTGAACAAAGGCCTGTACACCTGCTGGGCATCCTTCTGTCACCACACTGCTACAGTCAGCATTCAGGTGGAAGTCACAAGTAGGCTTGAACAGCTCGGTACGTGTCTGCCACGATGGGCTTTTGCACTCAGAGGAACATGACACAATAGAGAGATCCTGATAATATCGGCATGCTTACGTGCATAACCAGTTTCACTGTGAGGTTTGCTGAGATGTCTGACTGATATCAGTTTCTTTGTGTATTTTGTGTTGCAGCTCTCACATCCATGATTTGCATCTCTTCAGCATTAGCCCTCGTTCTTATCTCTATCATCATCCTCTGTGTGTGCTGGTAAGTTAAGCGCTTCCACAGGTCACAAACAGCAACTCGGCAGGTGATGTGCTGACGAGGGCAAATGAGGGCAATGTTGCCGATGGCACAGAGTACTAGACAAACAGGATGTGTGGATCGTTAACCCAACTAACCAAAACCCCAGTACCAAGCTGTTATTCACAAACAGGAAGTAATGTGGCTGAAGCAGACAGGTGCCTCTGCCACCGCAGCCCTGCTTGCAGACAGGTAGAAGCAGTTAGGCAGTCAAAAAAACAGATTTATTTTCCAGCTTCCTGTTCTGGCTTTTAGCGGTGTTACTTCTGGCAATTTGTGCAGCAGACTGCTGTTCGCTGGCCAATTATCATCACCGACACTTTGCAAAAGAGAAGGTAAAATGTGCAGAAAGTCCACATGTTCGGAAGTTATTAGTATAATAAAATTCAAGTTGCCATTCACCAGTGAAAAAAAATCCACAAATTCATCTCTTAATCCTATTGCTGTTGGAGAAAGAGTCACATCTTTTAGTACTGATGTGGGATATCTTTCACAGTCCTAGAACTGTTAATAGTTTCTGCCTGCAGAAGCTTCCACATTTCCACATTCACTGCCAAATCTAACTTCTCACAAAAATGTCTGTCAGGATCAGATCAAGCCCCGCTGTGAATAGAGCTGCACAAGAGTGGTTTACAGGTTATTTCAATACGCCTGTCACTCTGACTGGAACATTTGGTGAAAGTGCCATTGGCTGACGGAGTCTCTGTGCGTTATCCCATGCTCCAGTGGGAGGGTCCTGTCAAGTTAATTTGGGAAGGTCAGGCACCCAGTGAACAACAAGAAAACATGACTCCCCACAGAGGAAAGTTATTTTGGGACTAATGTCAACCCCCCACTCCTCTTTCCCTCATCTCCAGTGCTGCATGGGGACATTTTTTTGTCAGCAGCAGGACATCACTGGGTTTGTGTCACTGAGGTCGCAGTGTACAAAGTGAGCGTCTGCTTCTGACACCAGAGATCAATGATGAAGGCTTGGGTCACCACTGGTATTCATTGATATTCCCGTCACATATAATGCATTCACCTCTGCAGCTTGCTTATTTGAATTGACTCAGTGTGGCCAGTTATGTCACAGTGCCATCTAGTGGTGAAATCTCTAAAAAAACAAAACAGGTTTATTTAAATTGAACTGAATAATTGCCTTTGGTTCACCAAGTCACAAATCAATTCTTAATAAAAAAATTTTTTTTTAAAAATACTGTTAGTGATCAGCAGTCATTCATATATATACATACATAAAACATCAATAAAACTATAGAAATAACATCACAGCATCTTATTATTCAGTATACGAATTGCATTTGGCACAAAATGCATCCTATAATGTTGTCCTGGGGCCATTTGATCAAAATCTGATTAAAAAGGGCGTTCTTAGTCAGCAATAGACTGAGCTTTCTGTAAGGCAGCAGTGTGATACAGCTTATCTAATGTGATTTTTCCAGCAGTTCTGACAATCCTGTCCAGTTTGTTCCTGTTTGCCACAGTCAGGTTACAACACCAGCCTGAGATAATTCGCCATTCAACCTCTGTTTTTGTTTTACAGCCAAAGAAACAGCAGGAAACAGCACAAGGTACATTTAAATCTGACGATTTTCTCCAGCTTTGCTAAGTGTCTCAAATCCAAAACTAAATTCAACAACTCCTTTCCGCCGTATCTCCATCCGTCTCCATATAATTCAGGAGGAGTATCTCTCAGCCTTGACATCCCTCATGCAGGACCCTGGCTCCCCTGAGGTGAAGAAGCCAGCAGTAACAGAAAAGGACAGCAAAGAGAGCGCTCCTATGGTCAATTACTCCATAGTCATTGACATCAAGAGTACAGTGTGAAGACAACAATGCTTTGCGGGGCTTTTTAAACCACATCCAGCTGTGCACAAACTAGGTGTGGCATCTTAGTGAAACTGTAGCACTCTTTATTCAAGTGTTTTGTTTTTCTGTAGCATTGAAGTAAAACTGTGTATATATCCTGAATAATGTGAGATTTTGAGCAGCATTGATGACTTTACTGTTTAAACTAAAGACTGTATAAAAGACGTACGTAGTCACCCATTGATACTGGACTCCACATTCTGAAGCCTCTGTGTTAGTGTAACCACAATAGCTTTTTGAGCCATGACCTCACATATTTGTACTAGAGGGTGGAGTGCTAACAAACTATTCATATTCATAAACTGTAACATATCTGGTAATTAGGAATAAGTCACAGAATAATAAAATACTCATTAGGCCATAATACTAGATTCCCGTAGGAGGCACAAATCCCGTTGGGAAAGGGCAGGTGCTTAAAAAAATCTGAGATCTCAAACCATGCAGTGCTGCCTGCTGTGGCGACACCTTGAGAACAAGGGACCAGCTAATAGTATGTTTTTATCAGGCCATAATACTAGACAGAAAATTTAGTTAAAAATGCTCTTAAAGGTACCAACAGCACCAAAAGTCCAGTTCTGTGACGGAACAGGTTACAACTAGGTGTACCGACCCACGCGAGGTAATAAGATGGATGACTTATTTAAAATAATTAAACAAAAAAAATTAAATACAAAAATGTATCCACCCTTGAGATGTTATGAAAGGGAAAAGCATCCGTAAAAATCAAAACTGTTTTTTTTAAACCATCCTGTAAATATTTCAACATGAGTCACTCGCTTTTGAAGCTAGCTTCAACAGGACTTTAGGAACTGCAGTTTTGGGCACTTGTTGGCTTTTTTATTCAAATGCATAAAATTTGCACTTTTAGAAAAAACAAAAGTCTTACTTGAATTTTTCATTTTGTATTACAGTTTATTTTCAGATGTGTATTTTTGGTCTGTCAATAAAGTGATTCCAAAGTAAATTTCTTTCTCGTTTTTAACTTCTTACAGTTTTAACAAACTCAATACTAAAGCACAGCAACCAGTCCAACATACTGATGACTGTCACACTGCTCCAACATGAAAAAAAAGTCCTTCTAGTGTCTTTGCAATGCTTAATTAGTCAGGACCATCTGCTATGACAAAAGGAGTGAAGCTATAAATACATTTCTGTACTATGTGTGATTCCGATGTAAATAGACTGAACTCCAGCTTCTCTGCAGCACTCTTATGCCCTCTTGTGGAAAAAAATGATGGAGTCAGTTGTTTGTTCATATACAGTAATTATAATAGGGTTAGGGTTAGGGAATGACATGTTGGAAATGTTGGGTCTGAAGGATCACAGACATCACACACAATTATTTTTAAAAGTTTATATTTTTAAAGACTTTTAAAGGTTTTCCACCAGCAATTGCAGCACTTACGGAGTTCTCTTAGAAAACTCTGTCACCAGGAAGCCTCAAGTTTCATTTTTGATTTTGTACCCAACACAGTGACTCACTCCAGGACTGTAAATACATTTCTTATTTACAGTATTTGAGTATATGATACAATCAACGATCTGTGCATTGTGTGCTGAGAAAACGTGCATCCATGTTGATACTGATGATAAAGACTAACAGACCTCTCTGTTACATGATTTTTTTTTCATGTATCTATAACAAAATGCAAAAGGAATAATCAAAAATATACCAAACAATATGATACATTTAAGTGTATATTAACTGTGACTCCATGAAGCATTGTCCAGTTATATACTGATGCACAGAGAAGTTATTTTATGAATTCCTATGACATCTTCATCTCTTCTTGTAAACACAAGGCTTCAATTGCAGTCCAACTTTCTTCAGATTTTCTGGAGCCTTTCCCGTCTTCACAAATTCAAAGGAGTAGAAATGACTGTTTTCTGTGTCCTGAAAGGAAGAAAAAGACAAAATAACGGTAACTCTATCAGACAAACATGAATGTTTAAGCTACTACTCATCACGTGGTCCAAGTGTTCTTCAGATTCAGTTGTTTAGACGACATTGATCTACCTGTGATAAATGTATCCCTCTCTTTGTTGCCAACAACAAAGCATTTTTCAGCTACAGGCTCTTACAAGGGACAACAACAAAAGAAAATACGCCTGTACACACTACCACAGTAAAAGATTGTGACATGCTTTAATTTTTTTAATGAGGACGAAGTACTTGTTTTCCTGTAAACATGGTCCCAAGCATCACCCTTTTTTCTCACCTTCGACACCATCTTGAATCCAAGACTTGACAGTGCAGTGATGAAGTTTCGCACGTTGTCGAATCTGCTTGCCACTTCTGCTATTTTAAGGACTCCTCTGCAACAAAGGTGCCAAAAAACAATGAGAAACACAGCGTGTGCATGACATTAAACACATGCATATACAGAATCCTTGTCACACCTCTTTTTTAGCACTCGATTGGCCTCTGCTAAAAAGTCCGCCAGGTTGGTCCCCATGAGGGACAGACAAAACACAGCGAGGTCCACAGAGCCGTCATTAAGAGGCACCTGCACATACACAGGGTGTTTCATTTTAGTTCCATTTTACGACAATCGCAGAGATTGTATAGGTAATTTGCAGAAAGACACTCACGTGGGCCATGTCACAGACCGTAACCAGCTCACAGGCGGCTGCCAGGTCAAAGCTATGAACTTTGTTCTTCACGCTGCGCGCTATTTTACAGTCACCACAACCGAAGTCGGCAACCACGAGAGAGGAAGGTCTGCAAAAAAAAAGCATACAGTAGATGTGTTTCTTTTAGTCAGAATGGTTGATTGTCTTCTGACAAACCACTGATATTAACGAGGCAATCTTCTCACAGCAGCAAAACGAGGCATCGATTAAACACCCACAGTGCAAAATTATCAGCTGCGTGAGTCCTCGCTGTCGGGAGTGTGCAGCAGAGTAATGTCTTCTGTTTACCATTTAAAGCAGATAAATGATGTCAGCATCAGGAGTTTCTACATGAAGATTTTCTTCTTACTCTTGAGATGAACAGTGATGGTCTGGAAATGTTTTGGGAAAAGTCTGACAGTAACAGTGTACTCAGCACACCGTACTTTCTGCTCAAAATACGATGAATCGTTCAGATGTTGAGCTGAGGTGATTAAGAATCTCCTGTCTTAAGCAGTTTCACACATGCACTGCAAACATTGAACTTTTTCCAGACATTACCAAACACAGGTGCATGTGAGAACACAAATGCTTGAAGCAGATGAAGCAAATGTGATCTTTGTTGTAGGGAATTATTTGGCGAATTTATGGTGAGCCAGTGGGTGTCCTAATCCCACTGCATGCTCTATGCAGACAGGAACCCAACAGAGGATTTCCATTAGTGCGAATATGATGCCTAATAATGACAGAAACCTCTCCCTATTTTCTTTCACACAGTGTTACATTGTTTAATAGTCATTTTAAACATGTTTAAAGTTTGACATGGTGAGGTCACTGTATGTAATCCCTTCACTAAATACTTAGTTTCAGGCAGTTTTAGGCAGGATATCCTTAACATGGTGATCTGAGGTGGCACACACCTCTGTGAAAATAGCAGCCTTGCTGTCCAGTCCTTGTGCTTAAGATGATTTGCAATTCAGAAGAAAGTTGGTTTAAAGGGAAAGGAGATAAAATTGTTTGTTTAGACAGATGACGAATGGAGGGGCTGTACAAGATGAAAATAATGACCTAGGATTATTTTGAAGGGTGAATTAGGAAAAGCAACTCTAGTAAAGTTCAAGAAAAATATGGAGGTGGAAATGAGCATCAAAGACCCACTTTAAAGGTCATCCTGTGATGAAAAGATCTTAAAGCACAATTCCATCAGTGCACAGTGAATTTTTTTAAAACTTATTTGGTCAGACAACACAGTGCATTGCAGACATTCAAGATTTAATTTTAAACTTTTTGTGCTCAGAGGTCCTGTTCATAGGTTTCTGGAGCTTTTACTTGCCTCCAAGGGTCTTTTTCATCACATGAACTTGTCTTACACAGGTGGGCTTTGTTATCATCAGGTTAATTATTTCTGTTTGAAATGCTGCCCAAGGATTGTTATAGCAAAGCCATTATCTGTCGTTCTCACACTTTCTTGACCAGAGAGCACTCTGTGCCCCAACCCCCAATTCAATTAATGCTAAAGCAGTTTAAATAAATGGATACTCCCATCTGTGCTCTTAAACGGCTTTGGAACTATTTGTATTCTAACACATTTCAATGTTTATATTTCATGGATATATTGCCTGATTGTTTCACAGTCATACAGCTTCTACTGGCCCAAAGATTAAAAAAAAAAAAAAAGGGTGGGAGTAAAGAACACAATGTGCTTGTTTGTGTTACTGGTGTAAATGTGTGCCAGCTATAGGCATACACATTTGAAACATTCTGCACAATTTTATAAATTTGTAATCATGAAGACTCCTTGGTTGTGGAGAAAATTCTATTTCATGCATTAACATCACAGAAAATTGAAGGTTTCTCACTTTTTCTGAATGTAAGAGATGATGGCGTCCACTGGATTAGCGGGCCACCTCTGAACCTGAGCCGTGTAACCTTTGTGGTAGATCCAGAAACCCTGTGGGTCCTGCTTGAACATACGCTTCGCCTCGCCGCTGGATGTGCTGTACAAAACTTCATTAATGTAGCGGAAACGAGCGGCCTCCAACCGCTGCTCCATGCGGGACCTGAGGGAGGCAGAGCGGTCTTGTTTCACCTCTTCCTCTGATGCTGCTGGCTTATCTTCCTGCTCTGCAGGACTCTCGTGGTGCTCCGTCTCCTGGCTGTGCAGCATCCTCTGCAGCTTCTGTCTTTTCAGGCTCTGAGCTTTGCTCTGCTCAGGTTTCAGTCTTTTCATGGGGAAATGGTGCTGATTAACTTTAACCTCCACTTCAGGTTCACATGTTTTCTGTTCTGATCCATCAGCAGAAGATTCAGGCACACAATTTTGAACTGGGACACACTTTGTTTTTTTCTCATTAGCCACCTCCTCAGGGTGTTTCTGATTTTTCTTCTTCTTTTTTGGATTGTTTTTGTCAGTGTTGCCGTTGCTATGTGAATCAGGTTTAACTTCTTCCTTTAGTTCGTGTTTACACACAGACTTTGCTTTATTTACTTCCTCCTCGGGCTGTTTCTGGCGGTATTTATTTTTACATTTCCTCTTGTTCTTCATTTTGTTTTTCCACTGTTTTCTGCTGATCTTTTCTGTGTTCTGTGGATTGTTTACATTCACCAGCAATTCAGTCATTTCTTTATCCTTCTCCTCCCCTGAAGATGTGCCATTTGCCTTTGAAGATCCTTTCGGAAGAAAACAAAAAAACAGTTTAGTCAATATTTTACACTCAGGCAAGATGGAGGTTGGACAGTACTATGCAAAAGTCTTCAGTGACCCCTAATTTCTTTATGTTTTTCTTCCAAGGAGCCAGACTTTTGTAATGATGTAGTGATCTTGAGCAATAGTTCTCCAGGCTTTCTGAAAGACTAGGTTTTTCCTCGGACATTGGCTGCTTCTTCACTCATTTCTGTCCTTCTACCTGACCATTTCAGAGCAAATAAAGACATCTAAAACAACAAATTTTGAATTGTTACTTGCAGCCTGTTGCAAGAACATAATTTATCCCCATTTATTGGGTTGAATCTACAAAATATGACAAAGATAACACAGGTTGACAGTAGGGCTGCCACGATTCGTCGACTAGTCACGATTACGTCGACTATTAAAATCGTCGACCACTAATTTATAGTCGACGCGTCGTTTGAAGCTTTTTAAGATCCTGAAAGACGCAGGAATAAGTAGTAGGATTTAAGACTGTAGTAGCGGACTGAAACAGAAGATGGCAGCAATGCATCTACAAGGATGCCAGCTGCCGTTAAACACCGAAGAAGAAGAAGAAGAAGAAGCAGTCTCCGGTATCGTAGCTGTGTCCAAATTCAGGGGCCGCATTTGTAGGCCGATTACGTTACAGCGACGCGACAAATGCTGTCCAAACTCGAAGACTTCTCCAAATGCGGCCCACAAATGCGTCCTTAATTTCCTCAGATTTGAAGACTGGGTCGGGTGTATCCTTCGTGACACAACCTATCCCAGAATTCACAGCGCGGCTCAGCCAATTCCAGTTTCCACAATGGCGGCAGCTACTTAGTTTTACTCTTATTACTCTTTCTGGGTCACAAAATAAATCTCCAAAAGTTGATTCTGTTCATCTGG
>VUQG01016668.1:0-10674 GCA_015106755.1 Etia nguti | reverse complement strand
TGGCTTTTTTCAGTGTTTTATTTGTTCCTGAGTAAATCGGTTTGGCTGAGATTAAAGTTATAGTTTTCACACAGCTGAATAAACGTCAAACAGAAAACTGATTAAACAGAAGTGTGAGATGGTCGAGAATTTACTCCAGTGTCCTGTTATATTTTAGATAGCAAGGAGCAGACGGCTGAGTTTATTAAACCCCACCAAGACAATCTGCAAATTTCATTAAAAGTTTAATAAACTATCCTCTTTATTTTTAGTTAGCACATACCTGAAACACTTCAAGCTGTAAGCTAATGATAGTTCTATAAGAGCAGATGCATGCTGGTGCAATAAGCTGTATGTTTTACGTCCAGTGGACGCATGATCTGATTAGTCGACTAATTGCAAAAATAATCGGTGACTAGTTGACTATCAAAATAATAGTTTGTGGCAGCCCTAGTATTTAGTTAGTGCTTAACAGGCAAATTCTCAGAAATTCAAAACACTCAAAAGCCATTTTATTTGGTACACCCATTCAGCTGCTTGTTAATGCAAATATTTAATCATGGCCAGACTGCTTTTAGGAGGCAGGAAGGCCGCAGTAATTACAAATAATCGCTTGGTACAACCAAGGCATGCAGAAAAGCATCTGTGAATGCACATCATGTCAAATTTCAAAGTTGTTGTTGGTGGTATAATGGTGTGGAGGATATTTTCTTGATATACTTCCGTCCCCTTAGTATCAGCTGGGCATTGTTTAATCACCACAGACTACCTGAGTATTGCTACTTAACCATGTTCATCCCTTTATGACCACACTGAATCCGTCTTCTGATGGCAGCTTCCAGCAGGATAAAGCATGTCACAAAGCTCAATTTATCTCAAACTGATTTTGTAAACATGACAGTGAGTTCATTATACTCAGATGGCCTTCACGGTCAGCAGATCTCAATCCAGTAAAGATAGTTGATGCATTGGAACAGGAGATTTGCATAATGGATATGCAGCATCTGCGCAATGCAATATGGACTAAAATCTCAGAGGAATGTTTTCAGGAACTTTTTAAGTAGTTCATGCTGTGAAGAATTAAAACAGTTCTAAAGGCAAAAGGGTGTTCAGCCCAGAACTACTAAGGTGTACCTAACAAATGACCAGTGAGTCTAGAACATTAGATTACAGGTTTTTTTTGTTAAGAGCTCTTCCCTTTATGTGTTTTTAAAGAGATTAAAACTCGATGGAAACACTTTTGCTGTCCCAAAAGATTCTTTTAAATCTTAGATGCATGGATATGTTACCTTGCAGTTAAGTGCTTTTTGTGTAAGCTGTTATGGGTGTAATTTCAAAGTTAGTTTAACTACAGGATCATCCATCAGGTTTGTGCTGTCATGTCCCAAGCCACGCTATTTCTCTGACAGCATATTATTTGATTATTTGAGTTTGAATCGTCCTTGATCTCATGCTCACGCTGGGAAGAATTAATCTCATCAGACCGACCAGTGTCACTATTTTATTGTTGCACCGACTCAACATTTGCCCTAAATGTCTGTTCTGGCTGAACACCAAGCTGATTATATTACTGAAGTGCAGGCAGTATGCCCAGTGTGAGTGCTAATGTTTTCACTCAGCAGATCTGTGGACGCCGCTTGGGTCACACTGCATGGGAATAGGCCACTTAGCAGCAAACACACAGCAAATGCTCATTGTTTCGACCTCAAGGCATGACATTACAATTTGGCCAGGCTTTGCCTCCCCAAAGCCAGAGCAGCAGAATAATAGAGACAGAATGGGAGGCAGATCAGTGCACAGGTCTCTGGAACAGAATGTAAAGTCTCTTTGCAGCCTCGCTTAACCAGTCCGGCTAATTTGCCCCCCTGGGAGCAATGTTAGAATCCCTCACACAGCCCCGGAGCACCAGCTGGACAAAATGCTGCCGATGATAGACGAGGCAGATTCTATAGACCTTACAGCTCACAGTGAGCACGGAGAGGTGAGACAGGTGCTCTTCTTATATATGTACTTTCCTTTGTTCCTTCCTTACTAAATCCTTGACCAGCACCAAGTCGCTTCAGTCCCATGTAGTTTTAGATGATTTCCTTTTTTTAGCTGGATTTCCTAAAAGACATTATATTTTCTTTCAAACATGCACTGTTTTTCATTAATCTGAATGTGTCTGAACTTGTCAACTTTAGATTTGAACTTTTGCAAAGAAAGAGCGATAATAATCTTACTTGGCTGGACCTAGCAACATTGGCATCTCACATTTATTGCAGTCTCCTAGAGCAGTTGCATTAATGGAAAAGTACGCACAAGATACTGACTGTGCGTGTCTGTTGTGTATCTAAGCCAGTTGTTCTGCACATATGTGATATTTACTCTCACCAACTATCTACAAGTTGCTAAAAAGAAAATTATCCCTCTGTGGACTTTTGCTTCAGCCAATCAGAAAGAGAAACTTGTGTGGGAGGGTACAAATTTTTAGCAGCACCGTGTCATGCACATGAAAACACAGACACGCACACACAAACAGACAGAGAGAGAGAGGGAGACTGCTCCTAGTGACAGTGGTGGTGGGAGCTAAATATTCAAAAGTGTGGTTACATACACACTGCATTCCACAAGTGCGACAAATCCTTTGCTTGTATGGAAATAGTGGAGTGTGTACTATGACAAACAATGGCACTAGTATGTCTGAATACAGCCCCAAAGAATAGTAACGTAAAAGTGACAATTGTCTGCATGACAGAATTTAATCATTTCGGCAAAGTTTAAAAATGGTCTTATATGACATTTAGCAAACCCAAAGTCAGCTGGAAAAAAAAATCATCCTTCAGTTTCCCATGAAGCAATGATGGTGTGTAACTGGGCCAAAAAACTGTGTGTCATGTTCTCAGTAAACGTGAACATTGAAAATAAAAGCATCTGACATTTAATCGTATAAAGAATTTGACTGAAAGCGCTTGATTTGAACCAAAAGAAAAAATTATGCAGGCTGGGTATTTTTAATTACAAATTGTTAAGGGAAAGCTGAAATGGGAATTACTACCTACCTAGCAAATACCCAAACAGTTAAATATCATATCATCTTAAGTATCTTAAGTGACTGACTGACAGTTTAGAGATTTTATTGCCTTTTTCAGATGAAGTCTCACACAATCATTTTGGTATCATGGTTTTTCTGTTAAAACCTTTAAATGGGCAAAAAATTTCAATAAAATTGGTGGAAAATAACTAAACTCAAACACTACCACTAACCCTAAATGTTTCACTAATGACCCTCTTAGATATAAGGATAAGACAGTTCTCGTATTTCATGGGTTTTTGCCTCTCATTGTGGTATCTGCAGAAACTGAAGCTCATGTCTTTTGGGGTATGTAAGCAGCAGAACACCCTAGTATTACACTGGCTAACAAGACTTGCAATTAGGCCGAACATGGGACCTCTACTGAGACTGAGAGTGAAGTCCTTGCAATCAAGTTGTGGGGTAATCAACATTCAGAGAGTGGCAGGAACAGTGATTACTGCAGACATCCTGCTTGGATTCGATGATGATGCCAATGATGGCGATAAAGAGGACAATGAAGATGAGGATGGTGATGATGATAGTTATGTTACGTAAAATGGATTCAGTTTTGTTATATGTATAAATCATTGTTGCTGGATTTCAGTTCAGGATTACTTCGGTCGTATACAGACAGTCCTAGTCGGGTACAGATTGATTTACCACTAACTGATTTCTTCTTCTTTTTTTGTGTGTGTCAAAACTGTCAGAGTTCAGAGTTTTACAGATGAGATTTAGTCCAGATGCTTTGAGTGAGAATTGAGAATTAATTTCAAATGATTTTTTAATCCATCTCTGGATAAGCTAAAAGAACAATGCATGCTAGAAAGCCACCTCACCAGTGTAGCTATTTAGATACTGATTCCTTCATCGATACCATATCAAGGTCTAAGGCTTTTCCTCTGATCCAGATTAAATTTCCTTCTCAAACTAGTCCATCACAGTTTAACTAAGAAGAAAGTTTGTAAATCATTGTCATCAATCTTTGAAACAAAAATGTCAAATATTTATTATCTGGGTTTTCTGTGTTTTACTAAAAAAGGAACCTGCTATTTTCCCTTTTTCATTTTGTCTCGGTGAAGGCCAGTAATAGATATTTGAAACCCTAGGAGTTTTTAGTGTCCAGTCAAACCCTAAAAAGTTAAAGTCCAATGTCCTTGCTGTCCCTGAAAGAAGGAAGCTTTACTCTTTACATATGTGCAGTTAACAGGTAGCTGTGAATGTAAAACCATGCTTAAAAGAAAGTACACCCTCTTTCAGTAGCCTACCTCCTCCTTATTGTGTTGTCTAATCTCAACAAACCATTGTACGACCATCTTCACACACATAGAAATTATTAACATCTAGATGTTTGTTTGTTTTATTTAAGATTTATTATAAATCCCAGTTCTTTGGGTTTTCATATTCATTGTGGATCATTGTCCCGTTGGACTGATGACCTCACAGTTGACCCTAGAATACTTCATGGTTGACTCAAAGATGGCAAGTTGCCAGATCCTGTGGCTGGAAAACAAGCCCAACTCATTACCCTTCACCACCACTGTGATTGACAGTTGGTTATTGGAGGTGTTTATGCTGATATGCTGTGTTTGCTTTTCACTAAATGTAGCTGTATAAAAATAGATTCCAAATATTCAAAAGATCATATCAGTCATACTGTGATTTAATTGATACAGTCTACATCTGTGTGCTACTGGCTGTGTAAGTAATTGAAACAAAAATCAGTGTAGATCTGATTAACAAGAAGAGTTGCCAATTTCTACTGTAATGTTTTGCTTTTATTTAGTTGTGGCATTGATCCAGGAGTTCTCTGCACCATCTCAGTCTTCCACTCAGCATAGAAGAAGATACAGCTTTGGGACTTTCAGGTGGCATTTTTTTTAGTCAGAGGATTATTGCCCACGTTGGATTTTACACCAATATCTGGCCCCAGAGAACAGTGCTGGAGGCCCTCCAAAATTGGTGACCGACAAGCTCACTTTATTCCTTATAATAATTCATTGTCAGCAACAGGTCAGCAAAGATAACTATAGTCCCACCCATTCACAAAGTAGAATACTGGCCATTGTACCGTATCATTGATTGATTATTTCTGCTGTGCTGGACATTTAACACCCATTTGTTTCACTTGCAAAGTCAGGCAAAATGAGAAAAATGGAGGCGCTGTGGAGAGGACTTAGGGTGAATGTGAATAAATAGTGGACCATGAGGTGTATAACTCTTGACAATTTAGTCATTGCTGGCTGCTCAGATTGCAGTTTTGTTCATTTGCTATGCATCAATATTCAGACAAAAGTGGATGATGTAGGTTTCAGAGTAATGGATCAAAATCTAAAAAGCTGAATTTTTGCAATTTTCAATAAAGCTTGCTCTTTCATCACAAGGGTCTCAGAGACTAGGAATGCTGGAAAATCTTTAAACAAGATATAGGCCATCATAGTTGTGTAAAAGTCTGCAGTGATCAGAATTATTGGATTCTTCGACAACTTTAGCAACTGTTCTAAGTGACTTAGAGATGTGGTCAGGCATATACTTAAAGACAACAACTGTACACCGTGGATATGTAATAAATTGATAAACTGTATTACTACAGCACATCTTGTCTATATCTAAACATAAATGAAACTAAAGCTCTAACAATGGTTGGCTGGTGATCTCACATAAAAACTTAGCTATGAGCCCATGGTCAATGTTGGCCCATGGTTGTCAGTTTGTACTGGCTGTGAATACTGCCCGTTTGACCATTATCCTAAAGGGGCAAAGGGGTTCACTTTACTGATGGCATTTCTTCATAGTGTTCATTGGGGTTGGACGGTCAATTGTTTGTTCACTTATTTTCACAAGTAGGTAGTCCACTTGTGCCACACTCCACACTTTGACTTGGTTATCAGAAGTACTTTACAAATCTAAACACACTCAGACACCGGTTCTCCACAGACCTGGTATCACCAGCTTTAGTTGCACTGCACTGTGCCGAGTCATGAATACATGCATTTCCACTACACTGTTGTTTCCCGGGTGGTCTGCATGGGCCACTGGAACTAATCTGTCAAGATCTTAACCAAAACAAAGCTGTTCTTCTTCTGTGCTTATTAACAGCTGTAACTGTTGGCGATTTAACTTTAATCTTTCTAATTTAGACTTGGATTTTATTGTTCCTGTTAGAATTGCTTACAGATTGGGATTTGGCAATTGCCCCCTTGTCATATGGTAATAATGTTTGCCCTTACCGGGGTGGAAGTTTAGCATGCAGATTTTTCGGATATGAATGAAGAGATCTGACCAATCAGACCACTGCATTTGGCAATAACATGCACCAGTGCTGAATATATAGATAGTGAAATATTACTGTTTTACCTCAGACATACAACTAGACTTTGCTATGGGTCATTCGACTTTGAAGTTATTTCTCTGCCTCCTCAGATGTGGTCCCAACTCTGCCAGCAAGAGTTCAAAATGCCCCACTAACATCCTGAAATATGTACGAAAGCAGTCATGATACAGCCTCAACTCCTGGATCAAACCATGAAATTCTCCCTGCTGCCACATTCGTTTGAGAACTGGATGAACCCAGAATCTCAGTTTCTTCCTTTTCTTGTTTAGAAACATCAGAATCAGCTCATCATCGCTTAATGTCAACTTCTTTTTTGAGGATGGATTTTCTGCAAAAATTCAATGCTTTTGGTGTGTGTCTCAACCTAGTATTTCGGCAAAAGATGTAATAGACACTCCAGTCCACCGTGTCCATTTCATGCTTTGCCTCTCCAAAATGTGAAATGTGCACGCATGCAGACGACGCAGTAATCTGGAGTACCAGCACAGGGAGGTATTTTATTTCGAGCCAGCATGAAAATAATCACGAGAAAGCATTTAAACAGACATTATTACCACATTTACATGTATATACATATTAGCTGCCTAGCTTAATAATTTCTGATGACTAAGGACCCTTGAATGTACTTAATATGTTTTTTGCTCACTACTGACTTCGTGGCTTTAAATATATTATCTCCCCTACTGGTAATGCAACGTCTGCATACGTTTAGATTTTACATTTTGGAGAGGCAAAGCGTGAAATGAACACGGTTCACTGGCGTGTCTATTACACGCTTTGCCGTGATATCAGGTTGTGTATATATGGTACAGTTCACATTCGAAAAAAAAAAAGAAGATTTTTCCACTACACGCTCAGTGTGTAATATACTGCTACTGGTTAGAGGAAGAGAAAAAGAGATTGGACTGTTTCACCCTTCAGGCCCAAAAGAGAATAACATATTTACCAGCAGGACAGTCTAACTTTCCTAAATGATGGATGATTTAGCCTAGAGTAATAGGTAAATACAAGTGGAAGGATGTGGGATTAACAGCCAAAACAGTAATACATCATAACATTCATCTGGCTCTTAAAAAAAAACAAAAAAAACCAACAAACAACTTTTTTCACCATTTAAGCCAGTTGTTCAATTTGTTTTTATGTGTATTAAATGGTTTACCTGTCTCGCCTCGACTGTGGACTGTGCCCTCTTCACACACACAGAAGAGTCCTTCACAGACACACTCACACACTAGCATCTCTTTAAAAGCACTATTACACTAAGCAGTAATCTTAAATCAAACCAACAGACTACTTCTGTTTTTACTCATTTTACAATGAAGATGGTGAAGCTCCTCCCTGCATGCACAGAAACATGTTCAAGTTATATGTGGAGAAACAAACATAAAACTGTACTGTGATCAATTTTATATAAATCATCTAATAATCTTTATAATTATGCTACAGTCACACTAGGGAAAACAATGGTTGGAGACCGTTAGAGACGGTGTGACGGTGTGCAATGAACTTGGAGTCTTGTTGCATTAGAAATGGTTGCTTTGAAGACAGGGACCAAGTCTGCGACCACTTGTAGTCAGTTGCTGTATTCAGTGCATTGTTCATGCATCAAATTTACGATAAAATTGAATAAGATGGAGCATTTGGCTAGCAGTCTACCATCAGGTTGTAACTGAATAGTGTCAAGCTGGCAATTGCTTTTGTACTGCAGTATAACCAGAATAAAACCAGTTGGCAACTACTTGAGTCGAGTCTCCTGCTCTAAAGAGACACATTGTAGGTGCACTCCTTAGATAACAGTTTTTATTATATTATACAGTTATTACATTTGCAAACCTTTGCCTGAGTCGGATAACAATGATTTGGAGCCAAGTTGCCTCCCACCAGGTGATCTGTGCAATTGCCTTGCAATTGAAAGGCTGCTGCACTCTTAACCTCTGGGTTTCCATTTTTGAAGTTGTACCATGATAGTGTGATACATGCTGACTGTAATTTTGCATTGTTTTCTGGATGGCAGAATATATTGTTTCAAAATATGTAAATATTCTGTAGTCAGTTATTCATGCCATGCACACTAATGCTTCCTCTATACAATCCGTGCTGTGTGCTGACAGCTAGTTTCATAGTCCCTCTGCTCTGTAGCCCGGAGGATGCAGCTTTCATTATTTCCAAAAGGAATTTCAAATTGTGAGCGGTCACACCACAGGACTGCTTTTCACTTTGACTCTTAAAAGAGCTCAAATTCAGAGGACTGTCAGAATTGCACATTTAATGTTTGTGGAGGCAGTGATCAACTATGTTTTTCTTGTGCCCAGGGACTGATTTACACTATCAGGTCAGAATTCAGTTTTCCATGAATTTAGATTCTTATTTCCGATGCGGGAGGCAAGAGTATTGAATATGCACCCAATTAAAGTTTTCCTTAGCAATTATGTTATTTGGCAAACACTTTGATAAAATTAAATAACTGAAAAATATAATAAACTGTGCCATTAGTGGGGTATCTCATCCTTCAGACGAACTCTTGGAAAGCTGCTGGACCTAGTGGTCTTTATTCTGCTCTGCAGCGTCTCTGATCTTGCCACAAACAGCACTCTGCCTCCTGCAGGTTCTGGAGACTGTCCCACCCATGGATCAGATTCTTTTTGAGGAAGCAGTATGGCCAGTCAGCCAGCGTGTAGTGAAATAGTACTAGAGGTTGGGCTCCTGTAGTTCCTGTAGCTAGCACACCCTCTGTAGTAATCACAAGGTTGGTGGTTTAATCACTGGTGGGTCCAGTCTGCATTCCAAAGTATCCTTGGACAAGATACTGAAACCCAAGTTGCTCTCTAATGCTTGGGTTAGTGTGAATGTGTGTCAATGTTAGATACAGTATTAGGCATAGAAAAAAGTGCTCGTATGAATAGCTGAATGAAGCATGTTGTGTAAAGTGCTTTGAGTGCTCAAGTAGAATAGAACAGCACTATATAAGAAACAGTGCATTTAGAGACTAGAAAAGTCACTGGCTGGCATGACTGAATTTCAAAATAGAAGCTAGTAAATTGATTGCTGGTGGTAGACAATAAAAAAAAAATGCCAAAACCAGACGGTCACCAAATATTCCTGGGTGTCTCTTAGTCTTTGTGTGGGAAACAAGAGCGTGTACATACACATTTAAATGATTGCATTTTGTGTTTATTTACCTTTTACACAGTGTTCTAACTGCTTTGGAAACTGGGTTGTATAACTACACTAGTGCTTGCTTTCTACAATTTGTCATAGTCAGAGTCATAGTTAAGCAATGTGCATACTGTGAACCTTTTTAAGAAAAGACCTCATTATGATTTTACGTGATCAACGCTTCAGTTGTTCTTTGTGGCACTAGCTCACTCAGGGCACTGCAGCCCCTCTTTTTCTCATGCTGCTACTCTTAATGTGTTGAGCTACTATGATTCATTGGCAGTTTTACTACTTGCTATACTGCATATGGAATGAATGACCAACTTCTAATTTATGGATTTTTACAGTCCTCTGTGTATAGTCATAGTTCTTCATTAAATAGCTCACAATTTATTGGCGAAGCTTACTTTATTTTAGGAATGGAGCGTTATGTACTGTCTACAGTCTGGTTCATTATTTTGCAAATAGATTATTATTTTGGCTGAAGGCACATTAAAAATAATTTCAATGAGCATCGCTCTTTCTGAAGAAATACAATAATATACAATTGAGCATTAACTGAAAGTGTTTCATTCTTGTGTACATTTTGGTATTATTTAGATGGCTCGAATTCACTGGGAGGATTGTAGTCTCATTGTAAAATCAGTTAGTAATAATAATAATACAGTGGCTTGCAAAAGTATTCGGCCCCCTTGAACTTTCCCACATTTTGGTAAATGGTAAATGGCCTGTATTTGTATAGCGCTTTACTTAGTCCCTAAGGACCCCAAAGCGCTTTACACTACATTCAGTCATTCACCCATTCACGCACACATTCACACACTGGTGATGGCAAGCTACATTGTAGTCACAGCTGCCCTGGGGCGCACTGACAGAGCCGAGGCTGCCAGGCACTGGTGCCACCGGGCCCTCTGACCACCACCAGTATTTTGTCACATTACAGCCACAAACATGAATCAATTTTATTGGAATTCCACGTGAAAGATCAATACAAAGTGGTGTACACGTGAGAAGTGGAACGAAAATCATACATGATTCCAAACATTTTTTACAAATAAATAACTGAAAAGTGGGGTGTGCGTAATTATTCAGCCCCCTTTGTCAATACTTTGTAGAACCACCTTTTGCTGCAATTACAGCTGCCAGTCTTTTA